>VCRD01002064.1:0-23316 GCA_006783055.1 Trinorchestia longiramus
CGCCCCCCTTGAAATCTTGCCGCCCCCCTAGTGGTTAATTATATTAAAAATTTATAGCAAATGATCGAAAACATGAATTTGCTTTATATAAAATTTTTTCCAAGATATGTTATATGTACATGTACCCTCAGGGTAAAACATCAGCAGTTATGACGTACAAGGAATGTCATACAGGACAGAAAAATAAACATTCAAGGTTTAAAAAAATTGTAGGTCAATATGTGCTCTAGAACTGAAAATTGTAATTTCCTCGTTCCAATTTAAAAACTTAACTTTATAGTGGTCACCGGATCACTAGAGATATAATACTCGTAGTTCTTTCGTTCGATTAGTGATCTTACAGGATGGTTTCTCAAATCAATACTGTTACCTGTTCAGGATATGATATTTTTCCAATCGAAAGTTTCACTTTTACAGAGCTTCCTTTCTCGATCTGGTGATTAAAATGCTACTTAAAACTTCATTACTTTATTTTAAATTTTATAACTTTATCAATCAGCCTCCGACTCTTAAAGCAGCATCTCTTATTGCTGTTGCTAACATTTAACACGTTAATAGTAAGGTCTTCTTTATACTTCAAAAAGTGTTCCCTTCATTGTTAATGTCTTAATATGCCAGTAAATTATATACACCTTATGTAAAATACGAGTTACGGCTACTGTTGTAACTTGGGGCGAAAATATCAGGCCATATTTATTTCACGCACAATGCCAGAAATGGAAACAAAAGTTAGTTTTTTGCAACCCTCAAACTAAATTAGACGGATTGCTTCGTAATCCACAAGATAGTGAAAATAAAGACCATGAAAAGAGAATCACATGCAATTACATAATTACCCCAAAGCTCAGTTACCGCACGCAGGTGAAAATGTAAGCAAGCCTTGGCGAGTCTGCTGTGGCCTCGTGCGAAGATTACTTTGCTTTCTCCAAATGCTATGATTACTGCAGAATAATGGTGACTACCGCATTTACTGTAGAATAATGATGACTACCGCAATTACTGCAGAATAATGATGACTACTGCGATGCACTGTATGTAACCACACAGCCACGTTACTAACATTATTACTGCAGAATAATGATGACTACCACGATGCACAGTGTGTAACCACACAACCACGTTACTAACGAACTAAGGACTTCTGAAGTCTCGACAATAATAGCCGACTATGGTCAAAATCATTAAACTTCGTCTGGCCGAGCCTTGGTGAGCAATTATTCTATTTGTCATGTTACTTACTAAATCGCCCGTGATGTCCTGTGATCTTGTTATTACGTGGGAGCACACTGTTATTTGATTCTGAAACCTAGCTTTACAAAAATAAAAATGATAAATGTATAAATCGTATGAATCGTTTAACTTACACAGTGGATCGACTTGAGCACTACTGTGTCAGTTCCTCGGTCGGCTAACAGAGACAAATCAGTGTCACAGAGGAACAGCATAACAGAGACAAATCAGTGTCACATGATAAACTGAAAAATTGCTCTCAATGACTCAATTTAAATTTACATTGATACGCTGCGAATCTATAAATTCATCACAAAACTTGCCTTAGACGTTTGCTGCCAACGAGCGCGCAATGAACGTGAAGAATATCTCGCTCGATACCTGAATTCATACTACAATTTTTCGCTACAATGGAGCAAGATTTGGGGCTTAGTCCTTATATGGCAGCCGAAATAGATGCAGGCTGGTAGTTGAGAATGTTTCCTCTCTGAAGGAGACAAAATGTTGTCATGCTGTGTTGAGGCGTATGATGAGGCTGGTTGCTGTCTAGTGCGTTCACAGCACACACAACAGTAGCCAGCGTAACTAATGCTTCCAGCGCAAATTGAAATGTTCAATTAATTAATGAACAATACGGAAAAATTTTTGCATTTTAATTTGAATGCAGCGTTCCTGCCTGGGTTTCTTTAAAGCAGTGATTCCCAAACTTTTTTATTTACCGCCCCCTTCTCAGGAAATTTTCTATCTACCGCCCCCCTTGAAATCTTGCCGCCCCCCTAGTGGTTAATTATATTAAAAATTTATAGCAAATTATCGAAAACATGAATTTGCTTTATATAAAATTTTTTCCAAGATATGTTCCACCGCCCCCAGGGGGCGGTAGCGCCCACTTTGGGAATCACTGATCTAAAGCTTAGTTCTTAGTCGGATTGCATAAAGCATTTATTTGTATGCAATGATATATTATATCCTAGTTGGGAGAAATTCGTTTTTAAATAAAAAATTCAGCCTGGGAGTCAAAAACTCGAAAACGGTCAACCGCCTACAGTGGTGGTACTAAATTGGCAAATGTGAACAGCTGGGGCTGACCTAACGCTAGTACTGTTGTTTAGTAACAAATGAAAGTTTTAGAGACATTGCATGACAACGAATAAAAGTTATAGTGCTATTGCATGACAACAAATAAAAGTGATGGTGCCTTTGTGCTGCTATAAAAAAGTCAGTGTTCCAATAAACTTTTATATGATAAATAGTTATGGACCTACGGATCGTTTGACTGCAATTACAGCAAACGTGACGTGGATTTGATCTATAACAGCTACACTATTTTGGAGGGGCCTTCACTTATAGCGTTCAGTGGTAGCCAACATACCGCAGAAATCCTAGAGCGGACGCAGCTTGAAAAAATATAGTCTAGCCATTCGTGGTAAATATCTGCTGGTAATGGCAATCATTTGTTATTTAAGTACTCTCAGTCTCAGTAAAGTTAGACTTTGCAGACGTGTTTCTTGTGTTTTTTAAATAATAAAATTTTCATACGGAAATTTTTGTTCTGTTATTAACTTGCATGTGAAAAATTCTTCTCCTTTGATGAACTTCTTTCTTTCATTTGCCAATTGACGCTATCTTCCAAAACAGTTTACATATTGAAAAAGAAGGAGGTTAATAAGAAAATAAATCTCGTGTTATACATACATTAACTAGACAGTACCCGTAGAAGTTACACGGTTTAGATTTGACTAATTTGAAATTATCATAGAGACGAATGTATTAAAGATCACGACGAATTATAGTTCTTTAATAGTATATTTTTCATGAATACATATATGCAAAACTTCCTGTCTGTATCTAATCTACCAATAACAGAACCGTGTATTTTCTAACCTAGATAGTACCTGTGGAAATTCCACGGTTTATGAGTATTAAAATTAAGGATCTATAAAATAAAATACAATTTTCAGTTTTGTTCGTGGTCCTATCAGAATCTGAATGTTTTTCATGAATGTATACAGAATTTCAATTTTCCATTTTATTTAGCGATAACATGACCGTGTAAGAGAAGAAAGCTAATAACGGAAAAAATTAAGTATTTTATAGTCAATTTGGGATGTACAATCCAATGCTTATAGTACATGTATACTCGTTCTGATTTCAATTCGACAATTTTTCTTCAGTGATAGATTGGTATTATTGGGACGGACACTCAGAGAGAGATAAGGAGAGAGAAAGAGAGAGAGAGAAACGAAGATACACTGTCTATTATATATGTAGATAGTGTGTGACATCAAACATACAGATATGTGCACATAAATACACAACTGATTTTATGACATAGAATTGATGGCTAAATGGCGGAAACCATTCTTCTTCTGTGACGCTCAAAGAGGTATTTGAAGCTGTGAGCTTCAAATTAGCTTATCGTGATCTTAGAATGGTCAACGACAAGTTGCATTGAACGTCCGTTAAACTATAAAAAATTATTTCCTACAGATACGACGTTGAAATAAAATAATGACTCAAATTTGAAATGCACGTGATGCAATGGAAATACAAAATGGTAAAAACTTGTTCATAATAAAATGTGATGAAAAAATATGTACAAGTCATGCGCAAAAAGCCAATATTTTCCATTGCATTCAGTATGGTTCTTTCAACAGTGAAGGGAATGGGAGGGGAACGTTACCGTTAGTTCCACGTTATGAATCAGACACACATTGCTCAAACAATCCACGAAGGTATACAAGTATCGGCTACAGAAAAATATTGCACTTTCTTTCCAGTGTCTGAGGGAAATCGCAGGCGTGCATATTTCAGTGAAAACCATTGCAATAGGTGAACGTTAGAAAGGCTTTCAATGTTTTCAACAATTCATAATGTAGCTTTGGATCTATTAGCATTTCATCGTCCCGTACCTCAATGTCCTTCTGAACTAATGATGCACTTTCTAATTAAAATGAAGTTGCATGGTCACCTAAATAATCTACATGTGGATAATTTGTACTGAAAATTTTCATGATTCATTAAAATCAAGATTGCAAAATAATGTTACGTGGTCCAGCAAGCATTGGCTTATTTTTCCTTTAAGTTTTCTTTTCTTAAAAATAATGCACTGTCAACAATCCCATATATACACCTTGGTAACCAGTAAATTATTGCCATATTCTGAAGGATTTACTGCAAAATTTTAAAATCACTTGTGAAATTGCTTGCTGAAATCTAGCAGATATTGGCACTCAAAGATCATTATTTGAAAAAGGTGTGGTCTGTATTCTATGGCAAAAGATGATTACCTACTGCACGTTGAGGTTTCCACACGATATGAGATTACTACTTACTGCACGTTAAGGTTTCCACACGATATGAGATTACTACTTACTGCACGTTGAGGTTCCCAAAGCTATCAGAACATCACTCCCTACTGCGGCACGTTGAGGATTCCACACGAAAAACTGAGATTCATACTTACTGCGCATTGAGGTTTCCACACGATGATAAGAGATGACTACCTACTGCACGTTGAAACTTTCAAGTTGGGAGAGACATACTCCCTAGATGGGGGCAGACTTTTACTGCAATGATCCTTCATAGTTGGGAATATTCAATGATATTCTTACTGTAATATTTAGGCTACATTTATTAATAATCTTGCAGAGATTTGGCAAACAATTATCAGTAGAATATTTGTTACTCATAAGAAAGAATATTTTCTTTTTAAAGAAAAAATATTTGTAACTTTTACTCTTAATTAAATTTCAATGAATGAATCTACAAAAAAGAATTTATGTAGCGTCTGTTTTTTACAATTCATTTTCGCACATAGTAAGTGAAGTTCAAGTTGAAACTCTCTGGACCATCATGGGATATTTGAATCGAGACCTGTGAACCTGTGGTCTGATTGAGGAACAATTTTAGTCATTGCAATGATAAATTCTATAGGTTACGTTTACATGCCGTAAGGTTGAAACATTTCTCTGACCTTCACTAAACAGCTCGAAGAAAAGAAAGTGCAAATGACTAGCAAAACTACCCAATTATGCAAGAATGCGTTTTATGAGTCTTGCTTGGCGGTCAACGACGAGGTTGAATGAATCATGGTGAGAATTATCCCCTCAAGCAATTATTTGTGCAGAGCAATCCAACGATGGAAACTTTAAAGCTTCTCAGTAAGACATTACTTATATATGGCATTTACACTGTAAGATACTACGTCGAAGTGTCTTTAAGGCATGATGAAAAAGATGACCACGAAAACTATTAATAAAAACATCATTTAGGATTGTAAATTTAATGTCATTTATCGCTGGTCGTTTTATAAATAGTTTGAGTTTTTTAAAAGAATAATTGGAAGAATAACTAGACAGCATTTTCTTGGTAGGAAATATTCAAACATAAACGAAGTACAAAGAAGAATAGATCACAATTAATCTGTTCGAAATTATACTTGGACTCTGAGCGACACAATCCATTGAAATGAAATTGGAACGGAGTACCGTTAACTACTGCAATTGTGCCTGTGGCAGCGTAATTATGCAAGTATTAGCAACAAATTGCAAGCCATGTTAATCGCACGACCTTGTGGGAGTCACGACAGCGCAGTGGCGTGAACTGAAGCTCCCCCAAGGGCTGCAGGACGACGGTCTCCCTAACGAGCGAGAGCGATGGGCCTCTAAGTTCGACGCCTGCAGAGGTGAAGTGGAGGAAGGGGGGGTGTAGCCTGGCTGATTCTTCTACCGTTACTAACATTGCTGAAGTGAAGATTCAAGTCCTTCTATTGTCGAATGAAAAGACATTGGTTAGATTTTTATCATAACTAAGCAGCTCAAAGCAGTATTTTACAAATTTGAAATAAAATAATGCAGTGTCATAATGTTGCATGATATAAACTCCAAGAGTTTAATCACCTCCAGTGATTTTTGTGGCTAATGAAAAGTCATGATTTTACAATTTGTCATAAAGACTAAACTAATTAATGATCGATAGACCGACTTATGCCGTTATGACAAAATAAGTTACAGTAATTATCATATTATTTGAGTAACTGACACGCTGGTAAGAGGAAGTGGGATATCTTTGAATAAGGCACTCGAATCAGTTACGTATACCCTCAAGTTAATAAGTTTCTGTCACGTACCCCAGAGCTCATCTATTGTATGTATGACACAATATACAGGGTGCAGCAACATAACTTCATTTTTTCAAAGCGCTTTGCTTTAAAAAAAGTAAGTCATGTTGCTGCACCCTGTATATAAGCGCATAATCTTTCCAGAATTAACAGTAGCGAAAATTTTGCCGAGGCAGGTAAGTAGAACTGTTAATTTAGAACGACATCAAAAAATATTTATGGGTTTAAACTTCTAATTTACAAACTTACAAAGAAAAAATGCTTGAGTTACGCAAGTTATGAAGTGAACATGGCCAATTGAACATTATAACACTAAGAAAATAATGATATGTAAGATAAAACGCAAAAATTAAAAATCAATTTCTACCAATTGTTACGAACATTTCAACGGTGGAAAAATGGGCAGGAAGTCGACGGGAGAAAAATGTGAACCGGGAAAGAAGACAAGTGTTGTTTTGTGTACAGCAGTTTTATGAGGTCTTTAGATAAAAGGAAAAAAGGTATAGAAACTTCCTCAAAAAAATTGAAGACCAGTCTCTTAACCTTGACATAAGAGAAGAAATTTTATTGATCACATTTTCATCTCATTTCACGACCTCATTAGTGTTAATGATGTCACAGAAAGAATAAACAAAGAGCGCTGGATACGACGCAGTGAAATCAGGCGTATGACTTGGAAACCTAAGGTCAGCATTAATTTATGACGAAGATCAAAAACGATTCTAATACATCAACAACTGATGGTGAGCGTACAGCCGCGTAGAAGTCAATGCTGTTCAGTATAATTATATAGGGTCATTGTTGCTCATTTACTTACTAAACAGTAGTTGGGAGCACTAACTTCTAAAAATGCTTGAGTAGCTTTTACGAATACTGCATTATCAGTAGACCACAGAGAAACGTATCGTTACTCACCATCTTATGTCTAAAAGTAACTACATTTAAATGTGAAGTGATAGTAGGTAACAGCCATTCGTTTTCGCCTACCTGTATTCTGAGGAGCAAATAAGAAGTAAGGAAATTACGCTTTCATAAAATCAAATGGAAATGAACACCTGCACGCAAAACGGAACTTGTTATGTATGTAGCATAAAACCACCGCAATTCTCGGCGAATCAGTGAAGTGAAAAGGAAAAAGAAAGCACATGACCTTGATCTCGGTCGTTCAACGTCGGCAGGAACACCGTCACGGCGTCGAAGGAACTCGGCTATTTCACGGTTTTTCAGCCTCGACCAATTCAATTGAGAGAGAGTTTTTGCCATTGTTTGTTCAGTGGCTTGGAAGAAAAGCATGCCATGACTTCTATTTCAGTTCTCTTTCAGTTTCACTATAAGACCTTATACATGCAGGTAATTTATGACTAGCAAGCAATACGACACATGATGGATGCTGATGAATAGGGATAGGACTAGTTCAAAAATTTGAATTTTCAGTTCGTAAACAAAACTGTGATATACATTCATTACAGCGTACCTGCACAATGTATCGCAGAATTAGATATTTCAAATAAATCATGTAATCGTTTAAAAATTGGCAGCATTAATCTATATAATGTATATGCATTTATTATTTAGAGTACTAGAAGGAATAAATCTATAAAATTAACTCTTTGATACAAATGTTCAGTATATGATTCGTCTGCTTTCTTGTAGATTTTAGCTTTATTCTAAATTTATCTACAAACTTAAGACTAGTTAAATTCACTGAATAGGTTTTCTTGAGGTTTCTTTGTTTCTGTCAATCCATGACATTGTACAGGGTGGCGCATAAGTAACGCACCCTTTTAAAAAATTAATAATAAATAAACTATGAAAGGTATAACGATGGGGATAATTGCAAACGATAGAGTAACTCTTAAAATTTGTTTGCACGTCGTATCTTGTCTACAGATACCCAGTGTATATTGGGGTAATAAATCTTTAAAATTGACCTTCAAAATGGTGCGCTACACGAAAGAACAACGAGCAAAAATTGTTGAACTCTACTTTTCATGTAATAGTTCAATTATTGCAGTGCAGAGAAGTTACAGGAACATTTTTAATGATGGAAGAAGTCCTGATAAAAATTGCATAAAAGCAATGGTCTCTAAATTCAAAGAAACCGGATCAACTGTAGACAAACGGCGCTTTGGAAGGACGCGAACCGTTAGAACTTATGTGTTTTTATCAGGACTTCTTCTATCATTAAAAATGTTCCTGTAACTTCTTTGCACTGCAATAATTGAACTATTACATGAAAAGTAGACTCCAACAATTTTTGCTCGTTGTTCTTTTGTGTAGCGCACCATTTTGAAGGTCAATTTTAAAGATTTATTACCCCAATATACACTGGGTATCTGTAGACAGGATACGACATGTAAATAAACTTTAAGAGTTCCTCTATCGTTTGCAATTATCCCCATCGTTATACTTTTAATAGTTTATTTATTATTAATTTTTTAAAAGGGTGCGTTACTTATGCGCCACCCTGTACTTGTTTAGTATGGAGTATTACAGGAACAAACAATCAACTCAACAGGAACAAACAATTATTGTGTATTCATTATTGTCGCAACTTTGAAAGATGATAATGCAAAAACAATAGAACATGAAAAATATACCGAAATTATAAATAAGAGCTTGACTTCAGTTATTTTTACCACACGTTGAGTGAAAGAAGAGTAGAATAGCGGCGAGTTGAAAAAATGTTCTATTTCACTGAAATCTTTAGTCGTTTCTGGATCACTTTTCTTCGTTGCGTATGATAGAATGCAATTAGAGACCTTCAACTTTTTACTCTTCGAAAAGATAACAATAGCTTCGGCGTTTATGTCGTCCACACGCACAACATGAGGGATGAAAAAGATTATTGCAAGTGATTATCTGGTTCCTTTTTGTGTCTAGACAAGGTGGTGTTCAATTAAATCTATTACAGTTACCTAACTATTTATGAACACATTGGTTTACTTTCGACCGTAAGGAGAAGAGACATACTGGACCATTTTTTTCGTGTTACGAGATTAGTGAAAAAATTCGAAGCTTGCCTTGTTATTTCAATGCCTGGCAATTCGAAGTAGAATTGCTAGCCATACCGATGAAGAACAATTAAAATGAATTTTTTTCGAAATGTGTCCTACAGAAACCTGCAAAAAGGTGATAATGTTTGTCTTGAATACTCTCATCACGAACGAAAGAGCGAAATACAAGACGCAAGCTTTTATTTCGAAAGATACAGTGATGCTAGAAATGTTCTTGAATAAAATCAGCAGCATAATAGGCTAAGTTCTCAATGAATATATATTACGAATAGGCTAATTTCCCACGAACGAATATCATATCTGCATTAGTGGAAGCTTGTACGAGTATATTTATGTGTCTCTAAAGCCTTGCTTGGAAATGTCACGTGACAGACTCGAAAAAACTGAGATGCCTCTTTTACAGCACGCGATCCTCGCCATCGTCTTTTTTACAAAATGAGGGAAACAATAAAAATGTATCGTTTTCCACACAACATATGTCGACAGTACATCCTGTTGGTTAAAACTGAACTTGCGACAGGGGTATTTCCAAACTTTTATTTACTGTCGATTTATGATTCTTTTAATAGTTAATTTATCAATTTAATTCATAGATAATTTATTATGATTGAATTCCTTATATCCACAGCCAAAACTACCTTAAATTTGTTATATATGTCAGTACTAAGAGATTTAAATTATAAACGTACACCATCTTAAGTCCGTTTGTGTCTATCAGATATAAAAAATTAATAATGGACTTGTAACCATAATTTTCTACATACGTGAATCGCTTCCTATGCTCTTACTTTTTCTTTGAATGAACTTTCCCTTCCTGCTACAAACTCTGGTTTCAATTTTCAAGTTTTGTGGCAAAAGAAAGTCTTAAAATCAGAGTGTAAACAAAGAATTTCCCTCATTTCAGCGTGTACGTTTTTCTGTGCCGAAGAGCAAAAGCTTACGGAACTTAGAGATTGCTTCACCTGCTGACACATATTTTTGGGGTTGCTAACGAAGGCGACAACACTTTGCCACACAAGCGTATAACAAAGAAGCGTGCCATCTACCAGTGAGACCACGCAAGCTTCAGAAAATAAAAGTGAAATGGATCCTCCGGAAGTAAACCGAGACTCGCGTGAGCGAGACTGCTGAAAACGTTATCACTCAATAAAATGCTCCATCCTTTAAATTTAACACGGTATATTTTTCTCTGTTCAATTGAGTAGATCATTATTAAGTCCTAGATTAGTAATTATTCGCGTTAAACACAATTTTTTATAAGTTTCATTAAGATTCAGGTATTAACTATCTGAAGGTACCTGCTCTACTTAATTAAGTCGTGAGAGTATTTTTTGAAACAGGTTGTCAAGGACGATACCATTTTTTTCCACAAAGCTCTTTCTGAAGCAAAAAATTTAAAGGAAAATGCTTCAAACAAAAACTGTACAAAAAATAGAATTTTAAATAAGTTTTACATATATATATATATATATATATATATATATATATATATATATATATATATATATATATATATATATCAAGGACTACTATAAACAGGACGTGCACCGCGATATAGCTGACTACGCTAGCGGAGGCCATTGCATTCTTAGTACCATAACATTTTCTATCGGACAAATTGATCAAAAATTACTTCTTTCAAGCAATAGAAGGGATAATAAGGTTTTACAGTGAATTTTAAATGGTTTAAAGCACTGTTATGCTTTGAAATACCAATTGTAACCTGACTTAACATGTATTATTGTATGAGTTTAGTGGCCACTTTATAGAAAGCCGAGTTGCTGCAGTTTTAGACTTTACAAATTGATTATAGTTAAACTTTTTCCAATGTAAACAACCAAACATACAAACATTCACGCATATAAACAAACAGACATTAACAAACTGCAGCGATTAGTCAGCCAACCGGGCCTTCTTTACAGAGTTCTGAAGAAGGACTGCCTTCTTCTGCTGGTCTTTCTCTAGGTTGTGGAGTCTATTCAATAGAACATTTGCCAGACGACTGAACATCTTGGAACAGTCAATGTCAATTCCACTGAAATCATCAGACTATGTCCTTTGTGCAGCGACTTCATCATGACACACAGCATAGAAGTGGCCTTGCAGTCTCGGTTGTTTTCGGCCATGCCACTCAGCAACCCACCAGAAAATTAAACAGTTGGGCAAATCTGTACTTCATCTACCAAGAGAAACACATTCTTCAGCTGCAGTGTCTGGACTTTGTCAAATGTTCCCCTCAGCACCTGGTCCTTGTCAATAGATGAAGTGATGTACTACAGCTTGCGTTTGCATGGCAGCACCAAAAAGTCTCTGAGCTGTTTATAATTACACTTTGGGTATGATTGAAGAGCAAAACAATAATCATTCATGGAAAACTGCATCTGTGATAAAAG
Source organism: Trinorchestia longiramus (assembly GCA_006783055.1). Taxonomy (NCBI): domain Eukaryota; kingdom Metazoa; phylum Arthropoda; class Malacostraca; order Amphipoda; family Talitridae; genus Trinorchestia; species Trinorchestia longiramus. The sequence goes on from VCRD01002064.1 coordinate 11,763, forward strand.
TAACTGACGTGTCAAAAATACCAACTTCTTCTCCTTCTCGGTGTCGACACAGGCTGATGTGCGAGCTTGAAGAAGAGTGACAACATTTTGGATCGTTTTGTCAAACGGAATGTCATAGTGCATTGTCAAGCGCACAGTTTCGTCGAACTGAGTATACGATCTCAAACCATTGTTGGGATGAAGTGTCTTAACACGTTGACTCCGAAGTGGTACGTATGTGGGCCACTTAGGTTAGGTTCTGTAAATTTTACAGTGCTTTCTAGTAATAATATGTATAAAGTGAAGATTTACACCGGCCAGGCAATCGGAGGCAACGTGTTAAACAGTGGTACTAATGCCGTTCTTGAACGTACTGAGCGTTAGTGGGGAACACAAAGTGGGCTTGTTTTCGACTATCACAGACAGGCTGCATTCACTGAAGTTGTCAGTCATGAACAAACACACAAGCCTATCTTTCGATCTTGAAATAATCAAGTTCTTGTACTGCTTCTGCAGGTTACGTTAAGGTTTGAATGCATCAGATGTGGTAATCTTATCCTTCTGAAGAAAATACCTCAGTTGTTGGTCCTCATCTTTCGGCGGGCGAGATGTGAGTTTTGGAGAAGGCAGACACGAAGCAGGCACATTGAAGATACTGTGCGGCGCCTGTTCTCCTTATTGTAATTACCCCGACAGTTCACAAGCCCACACTTGTTCGGTATTTTTAATACATATAATTGGCAATAAACTTTGTAAACAAACAGTATCCACTTGGAAATGCAGCAATGTGCCTCGAAACAAACAACAATGTTCGATTCAAACCGAACGACAGACTACGACAATGTTCGCACTGCGATAGATCTCAGTGAACTGATCTCGGTGAACTGGCTTCTTCTACCGTAGTCAGCTACATGGCGGTGCACGTCCTGTTTATAGTAGTCCTTGGCAGGTACATATATCATGTGTTGTAGGTACACCTGTAGTGTGTTACTCGGACACAAGTGGTATGTTCTCACGGTATCTGAAAAGTTTAGCGCTACATTTTAAGCTTAGGGTCGGTTTACCACACATTGTGTAATAGAAAGACTAAATAGGTTACGTGAAATAGTCTATAATCCTTATTGTGTTTTCACTACAGCTGAGTGGTTAATTGATCTGTTCTTTTACTGCCAAGTTCATGGTTTTAAGAGTTCGATTCCCCATGCAGCCTTCGAATCGAAACCATGTAGGCTGACAGACAGATGGATTTAAACGATTTCCTCAAAACTTTCAGATCTTCGCAGGTGTTCTAACGAACATCGACCTCATGTCACAAGAAGGATGGGAACAGTCGCTAGAAGCATGATTACTAGTCTTAAGATATCTAGGTACATTGAGAATTCAAAACCCATTGCACATTTCATGCACACCTGAATAGAATAAAGTTTCTTTCTTTCTTTTTTCTCCTCTAACTGGCTCGACCTTCATGTTTAGCACAGTGGTAGTATAAATTTTTGACTCGGTATGGTTAATTAAAAATTTAGTCTGGAGACATTGAAAATTCATGTAACCCACATTTACTTTTACTTTCCACCCTTCAACTGCTATATGACTCGCTCCCAGTTGAACATGTGGCCTTACACTCTTCTTTACAAGAAAACTTACGTTCACTTATGAAACACGAAGTCAATATCAACCATATATCAGAAAAGACCAACTTTAAGGCCTTATGAACAATAAATAGTTTTTTATGAAACTTAGATGTGTGCAAAATTAGCAATCGCAACTCAAAAAATCAAACACAGAATTACTAGGTCAAGTGCGAATGGTGGAGTTATGCCTCACCCAACGAGACCAGTTGCCCTCAACAGCACGTCTCTTAAAACTAGATGTAATTTTTGATCAGAGTCAGATATAAATTCCTAATCTAACCGTCAGTTGTTTGTTGTATGCAGCCGTTGAATTCGTAATTGAAGAAAACCCTTCAGTATGTTTCAATCAGTAGTTGAAGTTGCCACCACAGAAAAGTCTCCACCGTATCTTTTGTATATGACATACTGTATATAACAGAAGTTACAACTACTGTTGGATCCTCCTCTTCAAAGAGGTCTGATTCTGATTGTACAGTTATGGGGTTATTGGGGGAGTAATTTCATCATTGAAATTATGCCTAAAGTTTGCAACACATCAACTTTGAAAGAATAATATATATTACTCATCATTATGAATTCTTAAGTATTGGATTTCATCCCAATTTTTATTTCGTATTATTTCTGTCGTTTAACTACATACGAGTCAAGATTTACATCTTGGTTGAGATTTCATGCTCGATCGATGACTAGAAGTCAAAATCACTTTGTCGTCGGGGACAAGTTTTTTGCGTTGGACAGAGTGGCGCTTTGTGCATACAATGGCTGGCTTGATGCAATTAAAACACCAGTGTTTCAGCTTGTTTCTGCCACTGATGTAAAACAAAGCGTCTGAGGCACGTTCCAGCGCGTCGTTCCGCCCTTTCAGAACTGAGAAGCTTGGGAAAATTTCGATTTAACCTCTAAAGTTATCATGTAACCGGATTTCACTACAGCTTGAGCTTTTTAAATTAGAATAAATACTGAGGGATGCAAAATTTTAGAACAGGATCACACTAGTCACACATAAGTTTAGTTATTTGTTGGGAGAGGTTAAGGGAATGTTAACGGAAAGGGTATCGGGTTTACGAGTTTCAAAAATTAGTAAACTTAACGTAAATCAGCTGAAAATAATTGTTTACCTGCTTTTAAGCACGGAGTAAAAGCTGGTGGAAATGCAAGTTTTCAGTTAAATCTCTTAATTTTCATTCGTTTGTCTTCAATGAAGTAGGCCGGAATACAATAGCGTTGTTGAATCTACGAGAAAAATTGGGAAAGCTAGATACGGACACGAGTTCAGCTTTATTAAAAATCTATCATATTATCTTGTGTTAATGTTGCACCTTCATTCAAGTTTTTTAACACAACTGAACAAGCTATAACACTTGAAAATATTTTCGTTGTGCACTAAACAACACGAATGACTGATACAGAAATGTACAAGAAAAGTCAATTCCAGATGCCCCTGACTTCTTAGAATAGAATAAGGCAATAGAACGAGCCGTTTGGCCCATTCTTGGTATAATACCGAAGTCCCATGCCGTGAGTACCGAAGTCCCATGCCGTTCCTGAAGTGTGAGAAATGCAATCTTTAATACAAATACAACTATATTATAATTACAAGAGCCTTGATGGTGCTATCACTAAATGGCCAAATTACTTGAAGCCAAAATTATGTTTGAGCAAAACACTCGATGTATGACTAGTTGTTCAGCATTTCTTGACCACTGCAGGCGATAACTGAAGGAATAACAGCATCTGATTAAGTCTCAATGTATCCATCCTTGTCACGGTGGGGAACTATGTGAGGAACTAATCGCTGGAAGTGATAGGGCTACCATAGTTTATCAACAAAAATTACTCAATGGCAACAAAATAACTTCAATACCGAACCCCACTCTGTAGATGACGAGGTCAAGTACGACAAAACTCTGCGGATGGCACCGCCCCAAATCATGTTTCTTATTCTCTTTGTTCGGCAAACCTTGAAACTTGCGTCGGCGTTGCGGGCTTGCTAAGGGTTACCAGTTAACTAGTTTTTGCATGTCACGTGCTTGGTAAGTGCTCTAGCATTCACGAAAATGAAAGTTTCTACACTGTTTTTTATTTAAAAATTTGAAATTCAATAACTTCTCATTATCTCATATGAAAGTAAGTTTGAATCTTTCTCTGATTCAAGGAATTACCTCATATATTACCTCTCATGAGGAAAAAATTGTTCTGATATCTAAATATTTTGCTCAAAATATATCACTCACTTTGAAACACTATATCTCTCAAGATACTGTGAATAGTTTAGAATAATAAGTGATTTAGGACGCACATATGTGGCGATATGTGCTCTCTCTCTACACGTTTATAGCACAATATTTAATAATTACGAACATTAATTGAATTTTTCCAAGGGGAATGTATTATATACACATTTTGCGTTAATTAAAATACAATCAATTATTCATAACGAGAGAGAGACGTCGCAAATTGAAGGAATTCAAACCCCCCGACATGTATGATATATTATACATCAACGAGGCCAACACAAGTAGGGAATAAACACAATTAATTAACTTAATATTTACTAGAAAAACAAACGGAAAAACACGTAAATTTGTCATGAAATCAATGTGATCTATCTCCTCAAATCACCCAATTCCACTCACAATAATTATTTAGATCATACAATACCGAATGATTGCGAAATTGACGCTCTGTTCCATCTAACGACACATCCTAAATACACGCGAACATGTCAAAATTCAATGAAGATCACTTAATCTCACTCTTAATACGTAACCAAATACACTCTCGTGAATCCATAATCACTGCAGTCCCATTAACCAATTTCACTGACAATAATACTTAGTTCACTCTTGAATAATAACTCGAACAATTGCGCTGCACTTTGTTGACCGCGCGTACGAAATACACACGCAGTCGAGCCCTAACGCGTGGTGCCGGCACATCCTGTTGTTTACACGATACATATGCTTCTACCGCTGGTTCCAACCTCCACTGGGTTAAAGGAGCACTGGTTTAAAGCTGTATTAAATAATATTTCTACTTGGTTCCTGTCGTCAATATTCCGAAGTAATTACGTAAACATCAAATCCAACTTGACGCTGAAATCCCGAGCCTCTCCGAGTTAATTATTGACGAAACTTTGCCACGTTTATATGAACTTTTCCAAGGATACAGTCACTCCAAGAAGTAGTAGTCGTAGTAGTGGTAGTAGAAATAGTAGTAGAAGACGTAGCGGTAGTTGCTCTAGTAGTTCTAGCAGCTCTAGCAGTTTTTGTAGTTTTAGTAGTTTTTGTAGTTCCCTCCCGAAAATGAGACAAATCCTCCGTAAGTGCATGCCTCGATCGAGGTGCCCTACTACGTTTATGCTGTTTATTGGCGTAATATTTCTTTTTTCTATCCCAAAACCACTCTTACCTCCCTCCGAAGTGATATTCCGTCTTTTGCTTCCTTGAAGTCGGTCACCTGTTCCTAGTTCGAAGGTGCCCCCTGTAGAATAGTCGACTCTTCTCACACTGTTGTTCACCCGATCAACGCCTTACTCTTTTGACTTCTCTTAATTTCCCGACTACTACTTATATAATCCGTTAGTCTTTTCTAGAAACGCACTTCCTGACTTTTAGCTCCTCCTTTTGTACTTGGTTCATGCTTTAAAGGCGTACTGTGTTCATTTGACCGTTGGCTTCCTATCCGATGCTTCTTACGGTTTCGAGGCAAATGTAGACATATTTCAACTCTTTTGGAGTTCAGAACTGCTAACACTGCTTGATAGCATGTTGTGTTGTTTGTATTTTTGCGAGCGCGACGGTTGGGTTTTAATGACCCTGTGGCCCAGCTGCTCACAAATGACTGGGCACCATAAAATTTACAGTTGTGCAACTACACAGTGATTATATGAATGCACTCCTATCGTGCAAATGCATGGTTAGTTCGAGATAATGATGGAAATCTGAGATTCTGATTCTTCTACGACACTCAGATATACCTTCGTAATGAAAAATAATTTTTTTTGTCTGTACTTTCCAAATTTCACGCCTTTTCCTAACCATGAATGAAATAAAAGATAGTACTCAAGAAAACCAACAAGCACCGCTCTATAGTGAGCACTCAAAGTAACCTTGCTATTTACAAGCATTTAATTCCACAATGTAACAACATTATTGACATTTAGTCACGTCCTGAACTTACCAAGCGATCGAGGGCCGTACGCGTTTGCGACACAGCGGCGGCAATTGAATGCTATGGGGGTTACGTAAAGCAGCCCGAGCGAAAAGCCTCTTTTTCTTCGCCATAAAGGCTTTACATTAATTTGGTAGCACTACGAATGAGAAAGCACTAGCATGATAAAAATACTTGGGGTGAAATGGACGTCTAATAAAAAAGTAAACTGAAAAGGAGTGCTATGTGCTGCATCTGCTTTGGAATCATCTGCTGTGGGAAGCTCTTCCTGGCCTTTGTGCGCCCACCTAAGACTTGTACAAGTAGGTGGGGATCGGGAAGTCGTGCGCATATAAGCGCCGTTGTAAGAGGAGAGCTAAGAAAATGAATGAAGGTCTGCATTTGAAATATTAAAGGATAATTTAGAAGCAAGAAGTGCACTCGATGCGACCTTTTCGTAGAGTTTTGCAACTCAAATGTGGGAAGATGCCCGTAAGCAGAAGTGGATATTAGCATTTACATATGTACAGAAAATAAGCTCAAAGAATGAAAAAATGTTTTTAGGCCACATTGTATTCTGTCTCTGAGTTAGTTTTAGACATCAATTGCCAAGGTTTACAACTTACGTTCCACACCAGTGAATTTTAATTAACACGTTGCCTCCGATTGCCTGATTGGTGTAAAACTTCACTTTGTACGCATAGTCACTAGAAGGATCTGAAAAAATTACAGAACCTAACCTAAGTGGTACACATACGTACCACTTCGGAGTCAACGTGTTAAGTTAAAATTGAACTTTAACGATTCTCTTCTATTGTCGCCATCACCAATAAAAAAGAATAAAAAATGAGTGTGAAAAACTTTCGATGACACTGCTGGTTCTTAGTTTCAGACAGGAAGTCAAAAGATGGAAATTAATGAATCTGGAGACCCCAAGTATTGGACTAATGAAAGAAGTTATCTAGAGATAACAAGAATTGGAACGACAAATTAAGTTGTCTAGATATCACAAAAATTAGATTCATAGCTATAGTTATTTAGGGTTTGCTAAAATTTAACAAATAAAAGGTCCTAGACATTACAAGAATTGAACAAACAAAAGAAGTTATCTAGATATCATATGAATTGAACCCACAAATGAAGTTATCCACTGATTGCAAGAATTGGATCATTGGAAGAAGTTCTCTAGAGACCACATGAATTGGACTAATAAATAAAGTTTCATTCATGTTTACAAGGGACTAATGACTGTAGAAATTAAATTAAGATAAATTGTACTTACCAGTTCATGATGGAGAATTTGAGAACTCCGCCTGGACACTAACACTCTGGCATTTCCAGGCGCCAAAGAACTAAGCGGGTGTGTAGTTCAGAGATCAACCTGTTACACTTGAGCTGTCTGGATACAGACTGAAAGCTCCTACAACTTTCGATTTTTAACGCTATTTGTGCAATGAAATAGTTGTTTCGATTGTTTTACTGTTTATGCTCTCTTCAACTTTATGGGAAAGCAATTAACAAAAAAGTGAGGGTAAATGGTATCAATTTCGAAACGTTTTCCATATTCAATAGAATTTACTTATAATTAACAAAAATAAAGTTAATTACCAATGGATAGATTAATAAAACAGTAGTGATACTTGTCGACAAATGTTCATAACCTCATTGAAAGACAAGAAAAAAATACTCCATCTCTAAAACTGCACCTCAGTTACTTATTGAGCTTTGAGGCATTTATGCTTAAGACATTTATCAGGAGAACTATAACTTTCAAAATTATTATATGTATGTATGAAGCACAATATTTTTTGCCCAATGACCGTAGTAAGGAATAAAATTTAGTATAGTTGATGAAACAATGTTAAAAATGTAAGGAAAATTATTCAGTGGGTTAAATAATAACCATTATTTTTTACACATGCAACAGTTCATATCTAGGAAAATTCTGAATTGCAGTCCAACATAAAAATGATATCACAACAAAATAGGCGCACAACGTAAACGAAGTCATATTTCCAGCCATACCGGAGCGACACTTGAAATACATCCACCTTCTGTGGTTGCCGCAGTGGCAGTGAGTATGAGAGTGGTCTAGGCGGGTGCCCTTAGCTCCGCAACAAAACCTGCGAACTGCTGATAAGACGGACGTTTTTTTTTGAAACACTGCTTTGCATCACAGCTCACATAAGATTGACGACCCACATTGAACGTGCTGAGCACTTTGCCTACGTGACACAAGCACACAACTCATGCCAGCTCGCACAAAGATTTAACGTATGACCCCTTACGTTACTCTATGGTTATGAAAGTTTCCCTGAAGCTCAATGACATCAGCATCAGTGAGTAATTTAAAAACTGTTATTGGTGTTATTTACTGGTGTCTGTGCAGTCGGTACGTGCAGTCATGGCATCAGCAGTGGAGTTTAGGTTCCCAAATCTATGGAGAAGGCATGCAGTATTGAAGTCAATTCAAGCAGGACATCATAATTCCAATATTGCAAAGTGGCTTAAAGTGGACGACAGCTTTGTCAAGAAGGTTCGATGCAAGTTGGATGTTTTCGACTTAAACTCTGAAACAACAGCTGCCAGGCAGAATCATTCAAGGATGTTTGACTGCACGAAGTTTGCAAGTCGAACGGAATTGAGTGACACCAACTGAACCCCCTCGCACAACCAAGGACGAATTGATAGAGTGTATCAAGATAGTTTTCGCCAATCTTTCAAGAGAGGTCATCAAAGAAAAACTGCTGAGGGCGTGTCGAATATACTATCGAGGCAGGGTTCAGCTTCATCGAGTGAGAAGTAACTAGAGAGTCTAAAAACACGATCGTATAGTCTTTTAACAACGCTAATTTTTTGATAAAAGCATTTTTATTGAGATCAGAAAATCGGGTTACTTATCTGCCGTATTCTGTAAACATTCATGTTTTTGAGATGTGTGGGAATAAATAAGGTAAAAATAGGGATAAACGCACAAATTAGTGCACTACGAGATACCAGGTTGTTACGAAATTTCTGTCTATTTTTGAATTATAATTTTGGGGCATCATTACATCAATTTAACCCATAAATGACATATGTGTAACCATCTAAATCACTAAAACAATATTTTTTCTCTCAGATTTTCGTATAATTTTACGATAAATAACTATTGTTGACCCAAATGTACACTCCAAGTAAAGAACATATTACGTATGTATAACTGTATGAACTTCAGAAGTGCAATTCAGCAATTTCATCAACACGATCTTTCAAAGACATTTATGGAAATGAAGTGATAAATGAAAAGACGTGTAGAAAATGGTTTTCACGTGTCAAAAAGGATCACTTCAGTCTAAAGGGCGAACCAAGAGGAGGACGCTTTAAAGTACTAAATTGTGAGAAATTACAGGCTGTTATAGATTTAAATTTTACCAGTATAACTAGAAAACTGAGCTAAGAGTTCAATGTGAGTCATATGACCATATATTGTGAAATGTTAAGATCTAAACTCCTTGCTCAGTTTCGTAGTTGTACTGGTAGGATTTTCATCAATTCAGCCTGTAATACCTCAGAATTGAGTCCTTTTGGGGCGTCCTTTTCTTGGTAAACAGTATAATCAGTTTGAACAAAAGAGGAACAGAGGAGCGACTCACTTTATGAAACAAAACAAAGACTATCGTTGCTCAAATCTCGGACCCATAATGCTCATTTATCGTTGAGATACTTTAGTGGCAGACTTTTAGAGAACATTAAATGCTTTCAAGTACTAAAGAGTAAAGTTGATCTCAGACTGTATTTTAGTGAACACATTAGACATATCTTTAGCAGGGTAAGAAAAAATCTGTGGTACTCGTACACACGCGTAGCTGAAAAACTGAAAAATAAAAATGACATATTTCATACTTGCGGTTTCACAAGCTGCATCTCATTGATAACTTTCATACAAAGACATACACTTTTTAATCTGCATGCCATAGGTCAAGAACTGAAGAAATTATCGACCATATTTTATGGTATATCCTGTTCACCTCATTGTCTTGCTTTTTACAGTTTCCTCAAAAGATTGTTCCAAAACGATCATATCAGCATAACAGAATATTATTCCCGTTTAAGAGGTATGCGAAAAAAAGGTAACGCAAGCTATGAATCAGGCATTCTTACCACAAGCTCGTTAACTACATTTAACTCGGAACAGGAAGGCAGATGCGAAAAGTTCCAGGGGAAAATTATCAACAATTTTACAGCTTTAACAAATTCCGAAGAAAATTGACCGTCATTACTCTCTCTGTTTATTAATGCACTAGTACACCCACACGTGGAAAAATTCACATGTTTTTTACTAATTTTTTTCGATTTATTTGCCGTTGTGACGCGGGCTTTACGAAAGAGTGTCCACATTGAAGGGGAAGATGGCTAATAACAAAAAAATGATGTATTTTATAGTAATCCTGTGCCTTTGCTATCCAAAATACAATGCTTACAATACATGTATACTCGTTTCATTGAGAAGTCAACACTTATCCTGAGATAAACATTTTATTTCAGCGCCTTAATGATGCCTATCTAATTCAGCAGCCAGGAGACACCAACTATTAAATATTTATTTATAGATAAATACACAACCACTTTTATTGTATGATATGTAAAGTAATATGAAGTTGATAAACTTATGATATAATTATAAAGGAAATAATAAAAAGGATTTGAATGTTCGATAAATTTTATTTGGTTGCTAATAGGTAAAATACATAATTAATTGGAAGAGTTGGGACACGAATCTAGAAATATATACACACATTATATTATATCACATGTGGAGATTTGTAGAGTATTTTAGATCAGGATGCTACGAAAAAATATCAAGCAGATGCTAATCTGTGAGTCTATACTGGTAATTTTACGCTTTGGGTTAGAAATATCAAAGCAATGAGTTTTTCGATATCAGTACATTTTACACACTTTGACCGTACGACCTTCCTTCCATAATTACAGTGCTTGGAAATGTCTTTTCATAAGGTTTTAGTATTCAAACGCCCTGAAAATCTTAATATGGACAGCGTAGGCTAGAGAGTGCTCGCGAGGTACTTATCATCAGCCAAGTTTGCTGTTGCGGTTCTGTTTCCGGGTTCTAGCGAAGTTTCCGCCCTGCGAAAGTTTGCTGCAAGAAGATAGTAAAGTTGAGAAACAACCGTAGCTTGTTGTCGTTACCGTTGTTTTTGAAGAAAAGGTCGCTTTTGACGACACTACAAGATGTTGGAGCTGCACCCTAAAGCCAAGTAAGTACATGAGGCATACTCATCGCCTCTCGCGTTCACGCAACTGTTACTTTGGAGCTTAGTCGAGTTGCGTAATGGCGTCTCCAGCCTTTTCAGCGAATGGAATGGAAAGACAGGCAAGCTTCAATAATTAAACCGGAGTCAAGTATGGTATAGCTAAGTGCAAAGAATTATTTACGAGTCCTCTGTAAACATTATTACTTTATTTATCTACTTGTGTGAAGTTTTTATTAATTTTTGGAAATTAATTTTCTGTAGTACAGTCAAAGACATGTTTATAATTTTAAAGTAGTTTTACTGTATCTAATGTATTCCATCTATCATATATGCTCTTTTTTGGTCGTTTGTTTCAAATGGGGCATTGAATGCAGTACAGCCATCACGCAGTTGACAGAAGCTCAGTAGACAGAACATAGCTCTGTTGACATCAGCTCAGTTGACATCAGCTCAGTTGACATCAGCTCTGTTGACATCAGCTCAGTTGACATCAGCTCTGTTGACATCAGCTCAGTTGACATCAGCTCTGTTGACATC
>VCRD01002064.1:23368-59567 GCA_006783055.1 Trinorchestia longiramus
AGCTCTGTTGACATCAGCTCAGTTTGCAGTAGCTCTGTTGACATCAGCTCAGTTAACATCAGCTCTGTTGACATTAGCTCTGTTGACATCAGCTCAGTTGACAGTAGCTCTGTTGACATCAGCTCAGTTTACAGTAGCTCTGTTGACATCAGCTCAGTTGACAGTAGCTCTGTTGACAGCAGTTCAGGGTACGATGTGCCTAGAAAAATCAGGCACCTTCAATTTAGATTAGTAGATTGTCCGTTTTAATTAACCATTTAACAGCAAAAAAATATGCCTGATAAAATGAGATATGTTTTTCAACCAACATAAAGGGCATTCCAAGCGACTCAAAATCCAACTCGAACTAGCGTGCCTGCATGATGTAGCCCCTCAGATAGATCAACAAGCTTTGTCATTCATAGTCAGGAGCTAGTTCAAGTTCAGTTATTCCAGGGTCGATACTAAACTATATTCACCAACCTTCGTGAACAAATGTGAAAGTTTACCAATTTATTTGTTATGTTATTAAGGTGTTATAATTTTCATGTTGAAATTTAAACAGGTCTGCAGAATATTAATAACTTTGCTGTCCCACCTTAGAATATACGAATGTAATACAAACACAAAAAACTATATACTAGTTTTGATCAATTCTATAATGTTTTTCCTAGAGATCGCTGTAGTCAAGTTGCTCATCGTGCTTGCAAACATCGAGTTTGAGCCTTCAATTGAGCTTATCAGTAATAAAAGCATTTCCAGGAGTAAAAATGCAATCGGCATTGAATATTAATTATAATAATCATGCGTCAAGAATCACAACAGACAGTAAGGCGGAAAATTCATTAACTTATTTTGAACCTTTACACTGATGGGCTTACGCAGAAAATTTTAGCTACTCACACTCAAGAAATATGATATTTTCACTGGACTTTATGCAATTTAGGCTGAGTGATAGACTACCTAAGTCATTATCTATGTAAATCATGGATTAAAGTCTCGCAAAATGTTTAAATTTTTAAATAAATAATTTGCTCTCTAAGCAATTTAGACCAGATTATAATAAATGGTCTGGATAATAACTTATACATACAGACTCTCATAATTACTGAGAAATAACCTCATACGGTGAAAGTATTCTACCGTATAATTATCATAATTGAAAATTGAGTAATGTGCCTATCATACACAGTCGAAATTGTTAATGGAATGAATCGTATAACTTAAACATGTAACGGAAGCAACAATAGATTGAATAATGAAAAGTTAAGGCAAAAAGTCAGTAAAATTGAGGTAGGAGCAATGGATTCACAGAAATGATTTGGCTTGAGGCTAATTCATTGCAGAACTTTGAAACAATGTATGGCTGTGATATGTTTTACGATTGTCATGCCCTGCGGATTATATACTGTAACGCATGATTTTCTGTGAAAATTGCCCTCGTATATTATCTGTTGCTTAATTGCTATATTTATACGTTACTAGCATTAATATTGTTTCATACATTCCAGCATGAACAACTACTTATGGAAAACGGGACAAAATACTTGAAAAAATTTTTGTGTTTTAAAATTTCGTGATAGTGAGTGAGAAGAGCAGCTACGAAGTTGTGACGATATCAAAAATCCAAACGACGAAGTAGAAAGCTTAATTTTGATAACTAAGATAAAAAGTCTCGTTAATAGCTGAATTAATACGTAAACAACATTGTAAAACAAACATCTAAAGAACATTAAAATCTAATTTTTTCCTGCACAATTTAATTTTTGGTAGAGTTTGAGATTTGCATTCAGTATAGTACAATATTTCTAGTAACATTTATGATTAAACCAGGGTAACTCATTGAAGACTCAGGCTCAAATGGATCATAGGGCTTTTTGTCGAGTGTATTTTTGTGACTCTCATGCGGCAGTTAAAGCGAAACTGGCACTTTCTAGGCGATGGCGAGCTACGAAAACTGAAGTCACTCACAGAAGTGGACTGTCTTTGCAAGCCCCTATTCAACATTGGAGACTGCTATGACGAATTCTTATCAGGAGAAAAGAATGATAACTGGTGGGCAAAGGCTATGGATAATATAATCAAAATAAGAAATGGAATTGTTCTCTCAATGTTTGAAAATTTACATTACCTATCTTGGTATCTTAAAGAAGGATATTCAATCGCTTTCAATGCAACTATTGACAGACTGAAAAACTATCTACCTTAAGTCTCCTGATAAATTCACATCTACTCGTCAGCAGAAAGCGCTCAACACCTTACTATGCTCAGCAATCTAAAGGGGGCAGATTCCAAATGGCATTCGTAGAGGATTCCTTTATGAAAAGTTTAATGCAGGTGATTGTACTGAATTTAAGGGAGGTGATGAGCTTGATAGCAAGAGATGACTTAGGCATCAACCTAAACAGGACTTTTTAGACAACAAATCAAAGTTTTTCTCCCCAGCTTCAGGAAATAGCTTGGATCTTCGCTTACACTAGTCCACTGAACTGGGCAAATTAGTGACCAATGATCCCAAATTTTCGACTCATCATGATGCAAGAGAGAACCTTATGAAGTGGGTTGCTTTCGGAGAAGGGGTCGAGATCCCAGGCATAATCTATGTTGATAAAGGCATGTGGAGTCTGATGTTCAGATCATAATTGAATTACTGTCAAGAGGTATGTCCGACTTCAAGGAATTTTAATCAGCGTTCAAACAGCTTTCTGAAAGTTCTTTTTTTAAGCCCGACGGTCCTGGAAAAAATACCTCGCAAAAAAGTTTCTTTTTAACAACGCCCTCGACCTCATTGCACAACCTGGTCGGGTGACGCTTGGAAAAGCAGGAGGTAGGATTTGGGCCCACCCACCCGTCTCTACCCCTGCTAGTACAATAAGTGTGAGGTGGTTAATGAGGGCGTACGGGACGCAGAAACTCCCAAAGGCTTGGTGACATCCAGCATCCTAGCAAGATGGCTGTGCCGGCTGCTACCAACATGATCTGAAACCTAGTTCGCCACAGAATGATGGGGTCTCTGGGAAGAACTGTTGTGAGGATTAATTTTAGTTGTCCTGCAGAAATATTAAATTATAGTTCGATGTTCATTTTTTACTGTTGGCAACATATATAGGTAGGCAGTTAACTGGTTTTTCAAACTTAACAATATTTTCATCGATGATTCATAATGTAGAGTTTTTTCTTGAGAGACATTGTTATATGAAATAGTTAGGTGCTTGTTAACTTGTGGGCATAATTTTTGGCTGTAAACTGGCATAAGAAGCTCCTTGTTTTATTACCGAGTACAATATCCTACTCGATCTTAGACGATTAAAAATTAGAAACTTATGCTTATTGCATATGGTGGTAAAAGTTAGTTTGTCTTGAAGTAATTTAGCACTTCAGGTATAAAAATGGCAAAAGCACTAATTTTACTTACCAGGCCAACAGTGAACAAACTCAATAAATTCTGCCATTAATTTGTTATTATAACGGGTGAGGCAAAAGTCACTTTAGACTTTTAAACACTATTATAACAAAACTTAATAAAGCCAAAAAATGGGTTACATATAAAATGAAAGAGGAAATATTGGAGTTTTATTACTTTTTAACAAAAGTTTTATTATTTGAATGTGATATCCTTCATCTTCGAAAAAGTCCGGGCCAATTATTCTTACACTTGTTATACCGCGTCAGACAGTTACATTCTCTGCATAAAGTGGCTGGTCATAAATTATCCTAGGGTTTTCAACACACCAGACTCGGCAGTTTTGTTTATTTACGTATCCGTTGATATGGAAATGTGCCTCATCAGACATGATTAGGTGTTAGGTAAAGGTCTCATAATTTGCCACATCCAAAAATGCAAGAGCAAAGGCTTTTATTTTCTGATAGTCTGCATAATTTAACTCATGGATTAGTTGAATTTTATATGGGTGCAGTTGCAAGTCTTTTGTCAGGAGGAGACGTAGTGATTTTTGAGAAATTCCTAGTTCACTGAAACGTTTCCTAGTTGATGTTCGTGGCTCTTGTTGAATGCTGTTTGAAACACGCTGAATTGCATATGCATTTCACATTGCTCTCGGTCTACCAGAGCGTTCCTTATCAGCTGTTGATCCGGATTCTCTGAATCTTGAAATTATTGCAATAATGCAGTGTTTGAAAGGACTTGTTCGTTGATTAAATGTTGTCATGAAGTTCCTTTGCACTGCAACTGAGGATCCGTTATGTGTGAAATAACTTTCCACTATTATTGCGCGCTGTTCTTTGGTATATTTTACCATTTTAGGGTTATTGATAATAGTGAAAAGTTTATGAGTAACAATATAACCCTTTAATCGCTATACTAGATACGAAATAAAACTCTAAGATTTCCTCTTTCATTTGATATGTCATCCGCTTTTTTGCCTCTATTGGGCTTTGTTGTAATAGTATTTAAAAGTGTGAAGTGACTTAGGCCCCGCCCGTTATGTATATGATCATGCATTATGCTGGGATATATTTTGAACCTTATAGATTACTTAACTCATGAAAATATTCAAGTAAGTATTATTACGTGAAGTGAGAACCTTCGATAATGCACCAGAGAGCATTAGAAATAATCGGATACAATCCCAGTCCCGACGTCGGGAGCCTGATGAATATGATCAGCTTGCTGTCAAGCAATCGTCGCAAAATGCACACGGCATTTAGATTTATTAGCCCATTCCAGTCCGTCGTGTAGCTAGATGTGCTCTTTCACTTTGAATTTCTTAATTGCAACGTGTTTGAAAACAAGTAAAAAGGAACTATGGAAACTGCATCTCAAAGCCTCAAACTATCAGCCGGAGTTTAAGCTAAAATAGAGAGTTTATTCACTAGAGTTATTAGTTGTTTACATATATTGTGCTTTCTTTATAATGTACTGTGTGTATATAGATCATTTTCTGTGTCATAATTATCCGTTGTGATACATCATAAACTACAACTACCATGAAAGGATAGCATGGTAGATCGTATCGTAATTAATGCGTTGAAGAGATCTCCAAGGCAACTCCACTTTGACATGAATGAAAAACTGTGGAATCTCAACGAAAATGAAAGCAAAAACTTCGCAGAGTATAGCAATTTCGTCTCAAAATATTACAATCATTTATTTCTTTCAGCAGTATTTTGCAAACATTTCAGTATCTATTGAACTTGAAACTTTCTAAAAGTTAGTCTGGATCTACAACAGTGTAAGAACCACTCACGCTGTTCGTTTACTTATTTATGTACTGCACCATTCTCACAAGGTACTAGACGTAAAAAATCTCATTTCCCCACTAATATAATAGGACATCGCACCGCATCTTTCAATAGATTTCTTGCTCTGTTTATGTCGCATCAGACAGACAAGTCTTGAACATGAGAAACTGAAATCCAGACTTTCCAATGCTCTTTCCGGAGGTGGGAAAGAAAGTCGCTTTACAGCTTGCGCAGAAAACATTAATTCAGATTTCCCTTACGTTTATCGCAATTACACTGATATACTGAAAGGCTCAGTATTTAATCATTTCAGCCAGACCATCTTTGATAAAATAATTCTGCACTTTACAACGGGACGTAAGGAACCCGTACATTTATCAGACTTATCAATGTACGCTCTATGCACTATTACCCATCACGCAAATAATCTATACAGTTTTTTCAAGCAGGTAAAATGAAGTAACAAGTTCGTACAAACATGTTCACTTTCATGAAGGATTTCATTTTGCACCAAAAAAAGTAATCACTTTCTCTCTCTAAGACATTCTTTTTCGAAAAAATGAATTATGAATCACATAATTTTTTTTGCTGACAAACTGCTCAGCTTAATTTTTTACGTTAATCTGAATGTAAGAATTAATGGAAAAGATTCAGAATTTAAAATTTAAACGAGTGTAGCATGCGTGGTAAATTTTGATGTTTTCTTTTTTAGTAAGTATACTCATTTTAAAATGCCTGAAACAGTTACCACAGATTGCTGAACCTGGTTAACTGACGGAATGCTGGATCAATGTTTGAATAACTTTATCAATTCATGACAAGCGCCATGAGTCCTCAAATTATCCGTCTCACACAGAGAAAGGAATATCATTCTTTCGATGAATATCCAAACGAATATACCAACAAAAATTCCAGGCATGATTATGTCGATAACATAAAAATACACCTTACTAATTTCAAGTAAATACCAGCCTAGAGCAGCTGATCAGCAGAAGGCGCAGAACAGAATTGGACTAAATCACAACCTCTTCTCGACAGTTTTTCGCATGGCCTGAATAAAAGAACGAGATCGAGACATTCTCTCTTCACAAGAGTGGAAGGTATAAAATGTTATTAAATATCGATAACTAATTGAAATACTTACTGGAAATAACGATTGGTCATGTCTCTCATTGGTCATTTTTCTTCACGTTTCTTTAGCTTCCCTCGGGAAGATGACCATTATTCTCTCATTAGTCATCTCCCATCATTTTTATTTAGTTTCCTTCCGAAAAATGACAATGAGTCATTTCTCTCATAAGTCATTAACCATTCATTCAGATGAAAACTCTTTTTAAGACAAGGAAAAGTTGAGATAAATGGAAGCCTGGGTTCGGGGGTGATGAAAGATAAATAAATTTTATCTAAAGTAAGCATTTTTTACTTGGTTTCACTAGTTACAAGTAATAATTCAATTTAGTATTCAATATAAAGTGTAAAAATCTTTTTAATTGGCTAATAGTCATTTTTCTTTAATTGTTTTTATGTCATGTTTCGTTGAAAATTCATACCTTACATAAGAGTGTGACAGCTCAGACTGTTTCAGTGGCAGAGTGCAACCTGCGCAGTAATTTGGTTAGTGTGAGGTGTTGTCCAAGTAAGCTCTGGACCTCATTAATTTTCATTGTTCATAAAAACTGAACAAATTTCGAACTGAAAATCGTTCTTTTGCATTTGAATTTTGTACTAGACACTTTTTTATATTTTCATCCATAGACGTCATGAAAATGGGAGTGAATGATGAAACTGCAACAGAAGCTCAAGCATGATATTAAAAATATAAAAATTGATTTAAAGTAAAAACTGTCTAGGAAATGAAGAATTCTGTTACTTTATTTCTTATCTCTGACTTGTTTGCTCAAACTATCATTAACATTCTATATTATGGAAGTAACACTTTTCCTGTTAAGGTTATTTCGAGTCGACCTCAAATTCAGTAGCAAAACCTACATTTAAATAACTATCAATTGTGCAACACCAATCTATGCTGAACAATGTATTTAAACAAATAACATGGCTTAAAATAACTTATGAAATAATGGAATGGAATAGAATGAGGCCATAGAAACGAACCGTTTGGCCCATTCATGCGTTGATACCCAAGTCCCATGCCGTCTAAAGTTAGGTCATTAATCATGCACGTACATCTCAACCCTACGAGTCAATTCAGTCACGTACACGCACTTCACTCACACACAGGCATTTCAGTCAGTTGCATTAACACGTTGAGTGCGATACGACCCACCGGTGGGTCACTCAGGTTAGGTTCTGTAATTTTTTCAAAGCTTTCTAATGACTGTGTGTACAAAGTAAAGATTTGCACCGGCTAAGTAATCGCATTCAACGTGTTAATCCCAATCATACATTTTCCCTGGGAGTTAGGGACGTTGAATTAGTACGTTGTAATATTGGGGGTTTGTAATCTATTATTTGTCGAGCGATTTTCAAATGTATTCACAGTGCCAGCAGAAACGATGTTTTCGGGCAGCTGGTTCCAAGTTGCGACAATTTTAACGGGAAAGAAGTTCATAGCTTGGGATGTCTTGAAGTTTCTCAGTATTAGTTTTGGGCCGTTATTTTTGGTTCGCATGTTACCGTCTCTTTCGAAAAGCCCTCCCAGGGTAACATCGTTAAGACCGTTGAGATACTTAGAGGTTTCAATAAATCGTCCTCATAATCTTCCTTGTTCTAGGGAGATAAGTTCAAGGTGTTAAAGACGTCTTTCGTAGCTGAAATTCTGGAATAATTTTTGTTGCTTTTTGCACTGTCGGAAAACTCCTTGTAGAATGATCTGAAAGGCATAATGCTGCAAAATTTGACAGTAGTTATGGTTATAACGATAGTAATGCTGATTTATTGGTATATTTGCATTGCTGAACAGTTAGAAGTCGACGATGAAAGTAATCAACAGTTCTAATGATTTATTACATGGAATTTCTTGAAATGACCCAGAGTGGCTAACACTTTTTTTTAAAGCAAATAGTTTGATAGTTGTACTATGGTCATAGCCATACTAGAGATCTGTTGCTGTTTACGAAGAAATAATTTTACATATGGTAAAGATGAATGATACGAAAAAACTGAATAATTACCTGTGGTGGATTAGTTTTACTTCCTCGGGTGAAATATATTCTACTTCGTACAGAATGCTGTGTTGATAGTGTTTGTAGATATATGAAGTTAAATCTGCAGTTGAAATTTTGACTCAATGTTGTATGCTCAACTTTTTTATGAGTAAGATATTGTAAAAATCTGATCTGTACAACAGGCACGTTCCGTATACGCATCAAAGCTCTCGACTTGAACTGGAAATGATCATACAGCAATTCCTGCTGTAACTTGCAACACTAGTCGAAAACAACTGTGACACCAACGTGTATTACTCCGGATACACCAATTAAAGTATTTAATCTTACGCGCAGAAGTTGCAAATTTATCCAGCTGAAAAAAGAAAAGAACTATAAAACGGGTTCCTCATGACCGCTAATAGATTGATTTAACTCCAAAACTGAATCTACAGTTGAACTCTATTTTATTCAGTGGCTTTGTACTAAAACTAATCCATTCCTCCATTTACAACGACTCCTAAAATAATCATGTCCTATGAGCATCAAAGGAACAAATGTTCCCCAAGGTTTCTTAAACACTTTTCCGACTCGCATGTATACCTCTACACCGAAAGTGTTTATTTTGTGGCACAATGTTGTCCTCTGTGGTGCAATGTTGTTTTCTGTGACGCAATGTTGTCTACGGTATCCTGCATGGTAAACTGGTGAGATCGTGACGGGAGCAACCCTGGTTACTGGCTTTGTTTCTGCACCCTTCTACTGATCTCCAATGGTGACCTACCATCTGCCCTACCAAGCAGTGCTTTGCTTGTACTCGGAGTACCAAACACTGACGATAATGTACGAGCTGCCTCTGCAAACACCAGGGGGCAAATCAGAGGCTAAGCGCTTGCTATTTGCAACGCAGAGTGTCAAGAAAGTTTTTATAAATGGAAGATCATACACTAATTTGAGAGTTAATAGTATTGTTTCTGTTTCAATACGCAGTTCCACCATCTGTAATGAACCTTCCATGCTTTTTAAGAAGAATACTCAGTTTACAAGATGCTTCACATTTTATTATTCTGGGATCGTACTACTCTAAGCAGTTTTTATTTGCTGCTCGTTTCATCGCCCACTACAGTCAGGTTCTTGGGGTGTCAGTCAGTGAAGAATCCTCAAACTTCTAAGCTTAGTTTTTTTTAACGAACACCTTCTAAGTGCTCCAAGATATGGATCAGCTCTGATGGTATATATGATATTCATCCTTTGTTAATCGCACTGATTCCCTATTTTGTCCACTCATCAGTGCCGATTTAATATCACAGGTTTAGGTACCGTAAACTCATATTCTATTCAAAAAAGTACGATATGTAATACTGTTAGAGAGCTGTAAATTTGGTTTTAATCATGATAGACAATGACCTTCTTCGGGTAAAAAATGAAATACTCTAACAATGAAGGATGAAACGACTAGAAGTAGCATAAGAAGCAACGAGAATCCAAGATTATGAAGAGGGACGCTATAGCAGCTGAAACCAGGCTAGTCAGCAGCAACCCCTTGCATGTAATTAGTTAACAAAATAAAACTTTATGGGAGACCTTGAAGATGGTGAAACTAGATAAAAATAAGGAACTGCATGTTACGGCACATACATAGATGGCCTTTTTACACAAATATTGGGTTTGACACTTTGATGGCTCATCAAAAAGAAAAAGTCTGTGTTTATTTAAAAATAATGCTACTTCTTCACAGCTTTAGCAAATAGACATAAAAATATACACAGAGTAAAATATAGAAATTACTAATGTACATTACACAGCTTCAGCAAATTAATATACATTTGTAAGTGAATGAACTCTTCCTATACATCTATAAATTGAACGCCTAGAAATCGTTTTGAGCTGAAATATCATAAATGTTGTGTGTTTTATTCCCCATTAGCATTTGAAATTGATATACAAGCCGCTTAGTGATGATGTGAACATATTTTAAAATAATATATATCGAAATACTAGAAAAGATTGTTGCACGAGTCATTGATGCAAGATATGAGACAGTATATTCAACCATAAACAATGTTTTAGAAACACTTCATTGTTCGTACGAAGACGCAAGTAATATGTGGGTATGCCATTGAAGTTTTGCGCGTAGTGGTCCCAGAAAAAACATAGAGTTCACCCGTTCAAGCCCAGGTATGCGACCGCACAAAACACGCTTTCTCTGAAGCATCGAGCTTATGCTTTCACTTCATTGAACTTCATGCTTGCACATTTGTTGCTTTCACTCCATTGAACTTCATGTTTGCACATTTGTTGCTTTTGTGGCAGTGAGACCAAAACGAAGCTAAATGCAAAACTGATATATCATGAAATGAATTTCTTGATGTCTCCGTATCGTGGCGGCTGGAGTATTGAAGTACACTTCACTTGACTAATTTCAAAAGAGAAAGTCACTGAAAAGCGTGTATGAGGACAACGAGAAGGTTCCAGCTTATTACCTCAGATAAAAGGGATACTGAAGGACAATTGACAGTGCATCTCAACAAAACTCTTACTAAAGCGTTTCTAAGGGATAATTTAATAAAGCAATTAAATTAGTTGAAAATTGATAGATGTGTTTCTCCTTCGGTTCTTAAGTCCATAGAAAATGTCAGGCCGCTAAAAATCATTGTGTCAAAAACACAAAAAGAATAGCACTGATGATACTGTGCACTATTCTTTTTGGCAGTTTCAGTCGTCAAATTGTAAACATGTTTAATTTCAGTTTTGATAGCATGCACACAACATTGTGAAACTTGGGCCGTCGTAACAGGGTATGCCAGTGGGGCTGGGTCGGTGATTAAAATCGGCTTAAAATTGATGAAGTGATATGCGTACGTTATGTAAGCATATTTTTCAGCTTAGGTAGAAATTTATTCTGCTGAGCATGTTCTTTATACTATCTATGTATCGAGGTATAACTAACAGTGTACATCATTTCTCTAAAATGAACTCTGAGTAAGTTTTGATTTCTCAAGTATTCTTTAAGACGACTCTGACTTCAATACAGTAAAGGTCTTTTTAACAGGCAGTTTTGCAGTTGCCGGTTAATATCACCCAAGTAACCACAAACAATTCATAGACACGCTAGACATAAAAAGAAAACAATATCAATTGCTTAAAGCAGTTAAAGAAAAAAAACGTAATGAATAAATATATAAAGCTTGGCCAGCAAGTGCCGGTTTAAAGGAATTCTACTGTAGGTACCTTCTCCCAAGGGCGGTTCTTTTGTGGGTGCAATGTCCTTTGTGATTCCATGTTGTCTAGTTTCGTACTATGTTATGCTTCAAGTGAGAAGTCTAGCTTAAACGTGATACATTTATTAAATCTAGTTGAGGAAATAACCCTGAGAATTCAGATTGTTGATAGTTGTAGGATTGGAGATTAATATGGAGTAGTTTTTCTTTGCTGTCTTGTGTACTGTCGGTGTACTCCAGGCAAACAAGAAGTAACCAGCTTTTTACTTGGGTGACTGCCTTCCATCAGTGTTCGTCCACACCCTCATACTCGGGGAACTACGCACCTTCTGGCGAAAGCTACGCTCCAGTTCAGGGTTCAACGCTCACGCTTGGGTATCGCTTCATTGAATTACAAGGAAATTTAATATATCTGTATCGAATGTTAATGAACCAAGGGCTGTGATGTTCGACAAACTGCACTACTTAAATAATGTAATAATTTACTTTGAATTATTTTTGAATGACTTTAGACGAACTTGCAATCGAAAATCCATCTTCAAAACGCCCAGGAAAACTGCACATGACCTCCAGTCCAGAGCGGTCATTGCGGACGTCGTGAGCATTTCCATCCGCTGCGGGCTGATGCGGGGCAGCGGTGCGGCACGTCGGTCGGTGTCCGTTAAAACGTCGTCTATGCGCTTCCGTAACGTTCTCCACGTCCAGTTGTACCTAACGATTTTTTTTCTGAGACAAGTAAAAAAAATAATGGGACGTACATGCATACTGTTATTTCCCGATCATTACAATAACGACAAACAACTGTTTCATGAGCAACGGTCACATCGATCAGTCAAAAAAGTGAGTTGTTTTCAAGGCTCCCTTTGCGTGTAATTTATCTGATCTGTATTACGCTCTTGCTAACTCTGATGATGGTATTTGTTTTCTAGTAAAGCTTTCTAGATGTGAAATGTAGCAACCTAAAGACAAGTTTTTCTTACCGCAGGCTCTTAGTCGCTAATTTCTCCGCGTGCTAAAACCTGGCATTTTGCAACTTTTCTAGGGTAAACTCACTCTATCATCGTAGTATTTTATAAAGTGGCAAACACGGCTTCACTCGTCTTAAAAATAAAATTCAGTTTTTCTCATGATTACTGAAATCAAGGTAATTAGAACTCCTGTTTCATAGTTTAAGAATTAAATACTCCCTGTTTTCATAATTTAGGCAGTCCTCCATAGCAGTACTGAATCGTCCGTACGTAGCCTACTTACAGTATCCTTACATCTATTAGTGCTATCGATTTAAATACTTCTAGGACTGCTTCGTACAATAGTAGCATTGAGTTATATCTTGGTTTTCTGACGCAGTACTTCTAAGCCAAGTCGTACTTGAGAGCCATTCAGCAAAAAGTCGTTTACGCAGGCTTTCGTATATTCGGTGAAATTTTCATACATTTGAGGTAATTTTAGAGTTGGTTTTACTAATGCAATGAATTTTATTATCTTCATTTATCAAGAGTGTTTTATTGTTACGGAAAATTTTTATTTATTTTTTGAGGAATCATTCGGAGAGTTCAAAAAGGAAACTCTACTTAGAAAAATTTAATTCATACACAAAATAATCCCTATTCGGTAAAAATTGGACATATTAAAATTTGCAATTCCTCCGTGAAGAATTCTAACCAACCGATCATGAATTTTCTAGGGTTCCTAGTTGTGCTAGTAATTATGAAGGCTAAGGAATTACATTAGTCCAGTAAATTTATAGACTGAGCAATTACGTTGGCTTTCTAATTAGGTCGATTTTGGGACTGTGAAGGCTGATAATTTCTTTAAGTCGAGTTGCTATGTTTGCTCAGAAATTATGGAAGCCTTTTAATTATGATTATTTTTATTATTTTTATACCTAACTATACATTCTTAAGATCAGTTAAGAAAAGTTTTCACAGGGTTGGGTATTTCTCCTTCGTGTGAATACGTGTGATACATATCTTATGTATTTTGTTGCGTCATTAATTTATTTTTATTCCGTTTCTAGACATGTGGTGACGCGGATTTGCATTATAGTTGCCAGCATTGTATTTTTAATAATGCCTTAAATGAACAGCATAGAATTGATGATAATCATATTAGAACAGATGGCTTAGAACTTTCTTGAACTTCAGTCTATTAAAAATTTGATTTAACTTAGAGTTATCAGACAAACCTCTCTGGTAGAAAAACTGAGCAGATTTTCATTATTCTTTGATTTCATCGCTCTGCTTCTCACGTTTAAGGAACAGGGCGATGACTTCCTACTTAGACTTAGACTTAGACTTAGATCGAGAGCCAGCGTTTGGCTGAGACCTTTGTAACGGCCTTCAATTCCCTCCAATACACACGCACATACAACAAGATGGCATCCCAGAGTTTTTCTCCTGTGAACCAGGGTCGTCCACACTAATTCCTCTGGGGCCACACTGAGCTATTCCATGCAAATGGACCAGCCAATTGAGGGCATCACTGGAAGATCCAGCTTGTCACAGACAGCCCCTCATGCTTAGCAGGTAGTCACAACTACATATCCATGATGGGTTTCTCTCGGTCCAGGAACCACAGGGGGCGGTCTTGGGGTCCGCACTAGCGAAAGTGCCCAGCTCCAAATTTCTCGTTGAAGTGACCAGTTTTTGGGCGAGTAGAAACCAGGTAGTCCAACTTGGAGGCCGTCTTGTTTATTATTGCAGTGTCGAGCAAGATTTTCATCCCAGTATTTATATCAAGCTCACTGGATCCTGGGTTAAGGATGTTTTTTGCAGAGTGCGAGGGTTTTAATTTTTATAATTTTTTCTTACCTACTGTTTTTATGAATCTTTGAAGTTCGTATAAGTACTGCCGCAATTGAAACGGCTAGCATTTTTTGCACAATGATTATTAAAAGTATTTGTGAAAATATAAAGGAAAGGAAGAATTTTGTTTTCAAAAAGCGAAGAAAATAGATACATTTAGAAAAAAATATATGGTGAAACTGCTAATTTCAAAGCGAAGTTCAATACGTGTTTAAGCAAGAATTTATTAACTGATATGAAAAACAGACTTTTTATAGCCAATATATCAATTATACTGACACATTGGTGCATAGATTAACTGCATATATACGGGCATAGATTAACTACAAGCACAGAAGGCAAGTGACACTCTATTGAGAAGTAAACAAAGGACAGTCATAATGATGACACGACTGCATAGGCCGCTGTACTGTATGTATGGTTATAGCGTTCCTGGAGTTCATAGAGCGAAGAAGTCCCCCAGAAAATGTGAGTCAAGTTCAGCATAAGTTCACCTAAGTTATACGATTGAAATGCAAGGTATGTTTTTATTTAAAAAAACATTAATCATAATGAAAGTATCCATTACTTACTGGAGAAAGAAAGGCAGTTTTCAACATTATAACATGAACATGGTTGTGCTCCATCACATCACCTTTCGTGAAACGCAGAAACTTTTACGTGTACGTGTACATATAGGAGTCCCTTTGGAAATAATAGCTGGGACAAGAAACAACTGTAAATAGGTGAAGGGTCCCAGCTTCCATTTTTCTTAGACAACTTCCAACCAAAAAGAAAGCATGCGGGGTCTTCAGTTTTATTGCTGTGAAGAGAACAGTTATGCATACAGTGCGTAAAATTAGCAAAAGAAAACAACAAAAAAGTATATTTCCAATAAATTTGTACATAAGAAATATAACAGCATTATTTTTAAAAGTGCCTTATTATAAAATCATTATGTTTTAGGTATTCTATGCATAATAGATGATATACCAATGGTACCTACGGGTATACGTAAACATTCACATAACGCAATGAACGTTGTATATATATGGTGCGGCAAATGAAACTTCACTTTTTCAAAAATATGCCACAGAAAAACTGTAAAAGATATCAAGTTCTAGTAAATTGGGAAATGAAAGAGGAATACTAGGGTTCTTTCAAATAGACAACAATCTATTTCAGATATGAACTTTTTAGGCACATCTTAGAATTACAAATTATTAAACATCTTAAACTGCAACAGAGCATAAACTTAGGAAGAATTTACATTCAGCACAATGTTATAGTTGTAAGCCTTAGTAGTAAGGCTAAACTCTTAAATTTGAAAAGATGATTCTAAGTGAAATTCTGAATTGTAATTTCTAATTTACTGGTCATCCATTTTTTGTTGATGCTGATAATTCATGGAATTTAATTATACCATGTAACACATGTTTTGTTTATTTGCAGTTGTTATTGTATATTTATGTATTTTGTCACAGAATTAAAAAATCACATTTGTTTTGACGTAACATCGACAGTTTTTTAGTAATTCTTAATTTAATGTTTTTCTTCATTCACGTAACCTTTCTCTACAGCACTATGTGGGTTCAGTCTATTTCAATATTGTAAAATACTTGTACATCATTTAGTATATTTTATACGAATTTATGCGAATTCACTAATTCATCTGAAAGAGCAAATGAATACAACTTTTTGTAGCGGAACACATAACAATTCCAAATATAAATGACAACATTGAAAAACGACGTATTTCTGAAACGGTCGATGATAAACAGGTAAAATTTATTAATAACCAGTAAAAAGTTACAATAAACAAGACTTTTGTAAAAAATTGTTACATTGTGGTATTAACTGGGGAGTTTCTTTCTTTCCCAAGTTAATTTTGTTTAGCTATGCATAGTAACTTGGTAAGTTTTCTGCATTCATTTGTTACTTTGACATTTGAAAAAGATGTGTCACGTTTTTTTTTAAAATTATTAAGGTACTAGTTCTTTTTCTTGTGCGTGGGCAGTTCATTCCAAAGCGGTGTGTAATATTAAATCTCTCGAACGCGCATCTCATTGTACATGTGTTTTATCAAACACTCCTTTCTAAGCCAATTCATCAAAGCAGTACAAAACCTTACGAAAAGAACTGCATGTGACTATGTTTATGGTGTCCTTAAGGAGACCAGATACTATAATTCAACAAAACAAAAACAGAACAGCGTCAACTGGCACCGACAGCAAAATGTCCTCATATCACATATTTGTACGGCTCATGACATTCCAGGTCTAAAAAGGAAAGTTTTGAGCACCGAAATTCAATCTAAATAAGATAAGTTCTGAAATAATTGTCTTTCGAAAGATTATCTCCAATTAACCCTACTTTATTTCAGTTAGGCCAACACTTTAATCAGCCGAAGGTTATGTCGTTCGAACTGAGTTTATTTAATTTATTTTGACTCTAGCAGCCGTAGTTGAATCAAGCATAAGAAAACCTCGTCTGTGGGGTTTCAATATTCATCAGAAACCTTAAGTCCAGAACTATGTAATGATAGTACTAAGTTTCACACTAGGTTCATGTAGTGAGAAACTTTTTCGAATCGGATTTGTTCAAAAAGGCTACTGCTTAGAATAGATACCATACATTGAAACTCAGTTCATAGAACTCATATCTGCGTTGACTCCGCTTATGTTTAGGTTCATATCATTTACAAGAGAGTGTTATTGTACCATTCTAATACAATAGGCATACTAAATTTTAGCAAAAACTAGTTCGTAACTATTGTTAGAACTAGACGATGAAACCCTGTTTGGTAGCCATCTAACAGTGTGCAACTGCACAACTTTCTTTTTATTTCCCACTGGAGCCAGACGGTCTGTCTAAAAAGTCCGCAGATCGACTGATCAACGCATGTGTTTTAAATAATTTGAAAGCAAACACATGCGTCGTAAGTTGTTTGACGTAATCAGTTCCTCAGTAATCACTGATTCTGATGAACAGCGATATGTCCCAGAACGCAAAGGTACTGGTTTTGTTCTAAATGAGATGGATTTACCTTAAAATTCAATTGTTGTACGTCATATGACAAATGAATTACTCTTCACACATGTATAACGTTTAATTTAATACACCAATACCCAGAAAAAAATGAACTCCACTTCTGGTGCAGTAGGTCATATGAAACTTATTTTATATGAACGAAAATTAAAATTTCTGATGTAAGTTAAAAAACTAGAAGCTCGTCTAAATAACATACATTTCGCGGTATAAAGTGGTGTTCTTGGTGGTGAATATGATATAGACGCCAGTACGCTCACGGACTTGTCAATGCGCAAAAACAAGTTCAATCCTTATTGTTAGCTGTGCGATTTATCCAAGAGCGTCAGGTTGTGTGTGTAGTACTGTAAGATGAAAAAACCGACAAGTTTCTTCTTTTGCAATACTTTTTTGAAAACCCACTTTCCTAGTCTACTGGTGAAAACACAATCACACCTAGTACAACGTTCAGATATAACTAGTTTATTATCAGGTTCCTTTGATCACAGAGGACGAGAGGGCGTGACGTTAATGCTGTCAAGCTTATGATGGTATTAATAGTTTGCTAGGTAACCTTCATGGCTTTTTAATTATCCTAGTGCAAAGTTAGCTTGATCACTGTTTGCTTTAGTTCTGTACTGCCCTGATGACGACATCATTTTTCACCTGACATTATTGGAACTAATTTTGAAGTTCAAACTTTTTTCAGATTGAAACAAAGAAGCTAGTGCATGTCCGACCGTTCTCTCTAGCTCTCTTTCTCTCTCTTTGTGTTCTACTAACTTGCCCTTATTTTCTAAGACGACCACACACAGTACCAATAGACTTACTATATCAGAAACGTGATCAGGCCAAATGTAAGGGGCGATATTTACTACTGGTTCCACACCCGCTGTCCAGTTACCCGTTATAACATGAAACATGGCAAAGATTTAGATTCAAAGTAAAGTATTGCATAAAATTGGCAAAAATCAAAAGACAAAGTATGATACATAAAAACTCTTTACGCCAATAATATTACGCTTACAACTCGTGTCTCGGTATTACAAAATACGCTTTATATGGACATGAACTCTGAATTGTATAAAAAGTTGACTGGTTTATTCAATCCCCTCTATGTTGGCAAGTTGCGTAAACCAGACGTAGAAGTTCGCACACAATCCGCTAGCCAGGGGTCAAGCGATGTACAGCAGGTACAATAATGCAGCAATTAAAGATGAAATAAAACTTAGAACTTGGGAGGGATAGCGTGACTTTTCTCAGCGGAATATATCAGAATTTTGTTGGTTTATTAATGACATTCAAAGTTATAGAACAGATAATTAAACAGATTATGACAAATCGCTCTGGAACTTTGCCTGATGGGGAAAATTTATTTAAATAGTATTTTAGAAGGTACGTACAGTACCAATGTTAGAAAAAAAGTTGAACATGGTGCCTGGTTTCGTTAGGAGAACAACGATGTCGTTTAGCGGCTTTTGAAACTTACACCTGATTCTTGAAGAGAGAATAATATAATATTTGTTTTTGTATGAAAACAATTATATGAAAAGAGTAAGTTGTGCGGGTGGTAGGTCATCGGGATGGCGGGTTATAAGGGTCATGAGGATGGTGGGTCATGAGGATGGTGGATCATGAGGATGGTGGGTCATGAGGATGGTAAACCATGATGATAGTGAGTCATGAGAAGGTGGGTCACTATATTATAAATTAACATTTTAATATTATTGAACCAATTAATATTGAGCAATCTTTGAGCAAAAAGTTTGAGCAAAAAAGGAAGGAAAAACGGGAGTAAACTCGTTGGGCAGTTGCTGACTGGGCAAAACTTCGAAAGTTCAATGGCAAGTGAGTGACATCACATTATTCGATTAAGTTGCTAGCTTGTGTGTGTCGTACATACATAGCTGCTAATTTAAACAATAAAAATGTTAGCAGCAGAGTGGGTATAAATCCTCTTCTGTGCACAAAATGGCAGCCTCTCTAATAATGGCTTAGACACCAGTGCATGCACTTTCATTTTATCGAATGAAAAATGATTTTAACACGTTTGTTGCGATGCGACCCACCGGTGGGTCACTCAGGTTAGGTTCTGTAATTTTTTCAAAGCTTTTTAGTGACTGTATGTACAAAGTAAAGATTTGCACCAGCTAGGCAATCGCAACAAACGTGTTAAATGCAAACTTGACGAAGTCCCGCCAGAGTGGTCGACTGACGAGCATCCCCACTTGCGATGCAGGAAGGAAAACCCGGGTTCAAGTCCGTAGCTGCTTTGATCTATTTCTGCCTGTTCTTCAGTGGACGAGAAACATGTCCAGCACGCTGTGACGCTGAACACCCGGAGTCAGACTAGCCCTTCATCACGCTCGTCGAAACGCCCCTATGAGCATCTGCTTCTAGTTGCTGGATGGAGGAAGGGAGTTGTCGCTTAATGCATCATCACTACTTTTGAAGTCTTAACATTAAAAATTAAAAGCCAAATGTATCTGTATGGTATACTTGATTGGAAAGAGATGAAGTTTCTGTCTTTGTACGTATTATATCTCTCAACGGTTGCAGTTTTACCATCAACATCACTATAATATTCGAAGTATTCCTGGTACAGTTCCTTCCTGTCTGCAGTGACGGTACAGGAAAGGAGTACAGTACCCTGCCTAGTCTCCCTGAACTGCGGTGAATAGGTGGCAAAGGTTCTCTTGAATGACGGGGGAAACTTTCTTCGAAAGCTGTTTTATGACGAGTGATGGGCACGAAAAGTGTGAATTTTTCTTTAAAAGAAAATAAAACACTGTTTTAACTGGAAGATATTCGAGAGATAAAGTAGTAGTCAGAGAAATGAGGAATAGTGTGAAAAAAGGAATCTATAGTTACTTATGAATGAGTGCGAAAGGTAAGTTTCTGCCCTGCAGGTAATCGTTTAAACTAAACAATGGCGCAATTCATCTGAAAAAGTTTTTCTTGGATAAGTTCCATTGGTTTAAATCAATCAATGCACCTCATGAATGAAAGCCACTCGTTCAAAATAAAGTTGTATATCCTTAACAACTGGTCTAGAAATAACTCGATGTCTGCAAAGTTCCCTCACAACAAAATTTTGGTTTACATTTCTTGCTCAAATTATACAATTTTTTCTGACATATTGGTCAATGTCACAGAATCGCATGAAACTTGAGATGAACCTCAACTCGCAATTACAGACCAAGAAGAATTGCCAAAATGTAATTTTTTCCTTTACTTGCAGCTATACTTTATAATTGACATCGTGTGCCTGGTATGCTGCAATTAATAAATCGCTAATTATTCGACAAATCTATCATACGTTATTTCCTAGCTTTCAATACATGCTAACATTTCTAATTATTCGATTCATAAAATTTCACAGGTTTATACCCTTACGTAATTAAGTTTCAAAATCTTTCGTTTTTCCTTTTTACAATTGTTTGTACGAAATTTTCCTTGCTTTTGGTTAATGTCTCAGAATCTAGTGCAACTTGATATGTGAAATGAGTCTGATATTATAAACATACAAAGACTACATGACCTGCTCATATTTAATAAGGTATTTTCCTTAAACTTGGTGATTTATACTTAACGAGTATTTGGTATGATGCATTAAATTTTTTGACAATTATTAGCTAATTGTGCACTATTTGAACTCCTTATTATAAAATTTATCATATATTTAATACATGCTTACATTTCCCGCAATGATTGAAATCATTGATTTTAAAATTTTCTCGAGAACCGGATAAAATGCAAAAGATAAAATTCACCTTTGCAAGTTTTTTGGGATTTGGTCAATGTTTCAGAATCTCGTGACATTTTATAAATAATTTTGCTGTAGCTGTAAAGACTACACAGAGCTGTAGCAATAAGTCGCTTAACTGTAGACAATTTACATCTGCACACAGCACAAGTAACAATGTCAGGTACAAGATAGAAAATACTGGCCTATCCATTTTGCTATCTAAATATTGCTTCGTTTAATTTTTATCTACTTCACAGTTTAGGCGATTATCTTCGCAGAAAAACCTTGCACTATAGTGACCAAGTTATTAATGAAATAACGTCGTCATTGACTGAAAAAAAGTTTCCAAAACTGCATTAGAATATTGGAAGATAGGAACATAAAAATTGGAAACAAAGATTGAAGAGGGAGATTGAGATGACAACTAGAATATAATTTATTAATTGTTTACATCAACCCCAGTATTGAACAGAAAAATCGAGTAAAACTATGCTGTGACGTAAAATAGATCAAAATAAAATTTGAGCACAATGCAACGTAATTCCTCCTCTTCCACTCCCTAAAAAAGTTTATCGTTGAGAAAGAAGGGATTTATTCTTTGCATTACATGTAGTCAGTCTCATTCCACAGGCAGTAAACCTTATGGTACCCTCTTAGCTGTCAGAGGTTATTATTAATCTGACTATTTTGAAAGACACATTCACTATTAGGAAAACAAGCGTGACTGCAAAAATTTTGGCCAGTAAAACGTTCAAAGTAAATAGTGAAATAATTTGGGCTTGCATTGTAAGGCCGCAGTTGTGTGCATTATACTAAAGAGCACTTTCCCCAGTGTGGCCAGTGCGGGTTAACAGGAAAGTGGCTTTGTTAGAAAGAGCGACAAGGAACGTCGGGAAAGCAAAAGTGATCCCCAAGGATGCCAACCAGTTCTAGGGCGGGCCGCCCCCGCTGTTTGAAAGTAAAAGCAAGGATCTTTGCCCTGGCGTAAAAGGGATTTCCTATATCACATCCACTATGAGCACCCAAACACTCAATTAGGAAAGAATTGGTTCTGTGCATAAACTTTCTACAGGTATTTGTACAGTGCAAGTGCGAGGTCAAGAGAGGGCACTACAGCTACTATTGGCTCCCAGAGACTGTTTTTTACACTTTATGACACATTAATGGTGGCCAAAACTCCTGCAGAAACAAACAGGGAATTCGAAAAGTTCCCAGCAACTTACTTTTTCCCCGAAACTCTCGTTTATGCACACGCAGAAAAAAATCAATTAACTGCAAAATATAACATTACACAAGAATTAATCCTTAAATGTTACTAATAAGTCAAAAGATATTTTGCATTTAGGGTGTTGAGCAAGCGAGCAGGCGGTTTGCAAGATTAGCAGGCTTTGATCATTGCTCAAAAGGCACGGACAGACTCAGTGGGGGACAGAATATTCTTTATTAAGGGCTACTTTGTGAAGCACTTTCACATGGATATTCCATCACACGTACTTCACACTGATGACAATAGCGCAACCCTATTTGCAATCAAGCCCTATGTGAAGGTATATTTACAGTTTTGTCTGCTTTTAATGGTTGCTATACCGTGTGTGTTGTTATCATAGTTTTTCTATTCGTTAATATAAAATTACGTGTATGTATAGTTTATTTTAATTTAAATGACATTATATCAGGTGCGTGTACAGTTGTTTTCAATTAATTGGTACAGTACAATGCGTATTTATGCTTTTTCCGAGTAATTTGTGTATTATTCCGACATTTCAAAAATAGGTGTAACATTTCGAAGGGCTCGTAGACGCAGCACCTGTTTTGGGAGAAACTCTAAACGTGTAACATTTCAACCAACTTACGCCTCCAGCGTTTACCTTCCACAAAGCAACATCGCAAGCTGGTAGAATGAACTGCGTTAGAGTAGGCAGACCATTCATCTTTAACACATTTCCTGCAAAGTGACCCACCGGTGGGTGACACAGGTTAGGTCACAGTACAGTAAAGAAAAGTAGCAGCACATGCGGGGGATGGCAATGACCACCCCTCCGACATACCAACGTCACGATTTTCAGCAGGGGACGTTGAGATCCCGCCAGGCGCTGATTGGTCAATTTTTTGGGAGGCGGGACGCCAGATGCCGTTACGACACAAAAGAATGACTGACGGATAGATTCGAAACTGTGCCGCTAAGGTTATCCATCCTTAACACCCAGGCCTTAGATCACTCGGCCAAGAAGTACACACTACGAGAAAACGGTCAAATCATTTTAACTCAAGAAAAACAAAGTAGGCCTGAGAGGTCCAGTGTCAAAATTAACAAGCCCGTCTAATATTGTATTCATGAACTTTACTTAATAAAAACATTAATGAAACAAATGTATATGACTATTTTGTTACTTAGCTCGAAAGAACAATAAATGAAAAGTGACACGGAATTCAACTTGATGGACTGAAACCCCTTTCTGTGTTACTCGATCCAGAAAATTATACACCACTCTGTAATGTGAAAATTGTAATTCTTTAGTTTTAATTTATCGTATTGTCATGCCGAATATCAAGAATAATGATGCTATTTTTTGCACCATCTATTATGTAGGAACTGAGTGCACTAAGAGCATCCTAGAGTAACTTATTCAATAGTATCATTGTGGATATGAAAATGGAATTTCAATGGTAGAAGCGGAGCTATAAGAAAATTAAAGAGAAAAATACGATTTTCTTATTAATTTTTTATGCTCATGTGCATTGTTTGTTTAATTCTATCGTTGCACTTTATTACATCTTGTAATTCTTATCTAAATTATATGTATTTATGTAGTAGCAAATGCGCCGACCATCATTAGACCATTGTTTCAAGATGTTTCCCATTGTTTTTATTGCTTTGAAATCAGCATAAATTTGACAAAGAGACCGTTCACCTGACTCGCGAGCTAATAGGGCCACTTGTGTGCCATGATTGGTTGACTTGCGTGTACGTCACTGTGACGTCACATGATTTCATGACGTTGCAGTCCCGCCAATTTACAAGCGTTCCTACTATTCTTTACTGCACTGTGGGTTAGGTTCTGTATTTTTTCAAAGCTTTCCAGGGACTATGTGTACAAAGTAAAGATTTGGACCGGCTAGGCAATTGCAGAAAACGTGTCAATACGGCAGCTTCTCAAAGCAGAAACCATTTGCATTTATCTTTTCGCTCTTTTTGCCAAATCGAAATCTTTTACTCGAGAAACTTAGAAATATTCATTGCAATGAGACCGCTTAGCCCAAATACCGAGACCTAAGATTAATTCTGTTCACTCGTATGTATTTTGTATACAGCATCTTTTTTTCCTTTATGGTCACATACGAATGAATAATTAGCGCTTTTCTTCTCAGAAAGAGCTTCTTTTAATTTCTAAGGTCCATTACTTCCAGTACAATGTTTGAAAACCAAATTTCTTTATTTTGTGTACGAAACTTGGGAAAAATAAGATCATTACTTGAAATGAAGGAGTGAGTGCAGAACGAAGTCAAGGCTACCAGTGTTCAAGAAGGATAGCCTCTAACATCAGACCGTGACCTACATGGTTGCGCCAGCTGTTGCGTGAAGGCACTAGGGTACTTGGAAAATGATGTATAGTAATTATGGCAAACAGGAAAAACTACGATACAAATCACAGTTAAACAAAATTTTCTGAACCATCTAGCACGTCTAGATGGTTCAGACGTCTAGCACGTCAAGACACGTCACGTCTTGACTTTGGTTCCCATCACCTTTTACGAGAAATATTACTCTCAAAAATACACATCACAGAGAACGTGTCCAGCGGGAGAGCATATGGAGGCTCCTGCGTATTTACTTTAACATTTTTCTTGTTTCGTGTGTCTGCTCTAAGACATGACGCATAACTTGTCAGCGTATGGAGCAATCCTAAAATACCTCAATTGATTCAAACTTCTTTTAAATCCAAGAGATCAATAAATTTTTGAGTCGTACTTGAACTTTGAGCTGAAGCTTCGATAAGGCGGTGGAAATTTTCTTCAGAGCTACGGACTGACAAGTAAAGAGCAAAATAGCTAAAAGCGAGGAAATGTCTATGGCATGCGAAATAAATGAGAGGCAGGACCGAAAGCTACCATAAAGGATTAAAATTCTTCAAGAATTATACGATAAAATACGGGATTATGAGACAAATATGGAATTAAAAATATTTGAAAACGCGCTTCTGTTCTCTTTCATGAGGTAAAAGGTCGACTTTCCTCATGCACATGACCTCAGTGAGACGGAAAACAGCCACTCTGTCATGTGAGACAGACCACATCAACGGGTCTCCGGCTGACCGAGAGTCGTGACCTCTAGAAATGGGGATTTACGAACCACGATGCATGAGCACCAAGAGATGCACAAGTGAACTCGTTTCATATTTCAAAAGCAGAACAAAGAACATCCGTGTGCTGCCTCATCAAAGCAACGGATGAGTGAACAGCGGATGTTCGTCATTGCGATGACACCGTATTTCAGGAGACTCCTGGTCTGAAATGGAATTTTTTTTGATTTGCACTATCAAAACGTATGTTTCACAAAGAAAAATACGAGATTCGTGAATAAACTTTCATTGTTCAAAGTGATACAGTAAAGTGCGATATCAATAAACTATCATCGATGCAGAACAATCAACCCGTATTGGTGGTTCCGCCATTGAAAAGTAGTTTGTTGGCCACAAAACCAACAATTGATGGTGAACACTAACTCATGTTGTTACGGTTAATTTCCTCGAATGGAATCAAAGATGTTAGGGATCGCAAAAAAATTGCTTAACACGTTGAGTGCGATACGACCCACTGGTGGGTCACTTAGGTTAGGTTCTGTAATTTTTTCCAAGTCTTTTAGTGCCCATGTGTACAAAGTAAAGATTTGCACCAGCTGGACAATCGCAACAAACGTGTTAAAAAAACAAGTGTTTTTTAAATCGTGCGACCCACTTGTTTTTTGGCAGGATTTTACTTTGTTTCTTTAATTTTTGGGATTTGTTTTTGGATTTGGTTAATTTTAGATGTAACACATGCATACATCATTTATTGCTGTTTTCGAAGTTTAATTAAGAGTGGACTTCAAGGTTTGCAGTACATAAGGTCAACATCAAAACTTAAAAGCAGAATTACCAATTATTTAATCATGGAAAAGGGCATGCTACCTCTATATTTATTACATGCACTGGCTATAATTGTTTATAAATTTAAAAATAGTATTGAAAAAAGTAAAGTATTCTTTAAATAGAAGGTTAAGTAAAGTAAGTGGGAAACAGTGTATAAGGAAAAAATTTAAATTGAAAAGATGAAATGCTGCTGCAGTGGTTTCACAGAATAAGTCGCTATTATGGCAGAAGGAATAGCGCTATTACGTGACATTGGTAAACCAGCGAGAGGTGTAGGGCCCTGTAACAAAATACTAGCTAGATTTCTGATCTAAACAAGTCCATGGTGATAGAATGCAGCGAGAATTTTAGTAGCAGTGATGCTTGGACTCGTCACCTCTACATATGTATATTATATACTCGTACATCTACCGTATACACATGTATATTGAGCTGTTTAATTTATTCCAATGTAAGTTCGGAGCTTAAGACCTTGCTTTAGGTACTATAGAATAAATGAGAAAAACATACAATTCCAAGTGACAATGTAGAGTTCCTGATATCCGTTAAGCACAAGGATGCAAATAACATATTAGTCAGGAATGGTTAAGTGACGTCAGCTGTTGGATGCAGTCACAACAAAGACAGCCTTCAGTCTACAGACACGGTCCTCCACACCCGAGCATCTGTCCTCCACAGTCGCCGCTGTAAGAGCAACCTCCCAAAACCAGCCATACGAGTCACAGTGTGCTCTGTAACATATACCTTCCATATCTTTTATGAAATTCTCGGGAACAAAATTGGAATGTAACTCAACTACATCTTTATTCACATGAAAGTAAGGAACTTATCGAATTCGATGTGATGGCATTTTCTCAAGTTAAATTTTAGAACTTATTCCCTTCTCGTGAAAGGGACTGTTGCCCGTGAAACTTCGGTCTATTTAGATCCACAAGCAGCTCCTCTTAACTCATGAACATTGTTCATTCTTGTGCCCTATTTGCACCATAGCATGGCCTTTGATCGTGGCAATTAAATATTTAATATATGCTAGACCGAAATGGAAAAATTCACGCTTAAACTAAAACATCTATTGATCATTTTCAGATTAAATATATTTACAATGCATGATAAACGTTATGGTTTTTTAACCGTATGAAAGTAATGGTCTTCTGTGAATTTCTTTCAGACCAACAGGCAAAAGACTAACGTATCATCCTTATTATTCTCGGCCTTTTTCATCTTTGCAGGGAGAATCTTCGAGACTTAGAACTTGACAGGGTGATTACCGCTCAAATTGTTGATAAAATCTTCTGCAGTGATTTACTCCGCTCGTGGTCTGCAGCCACCGTGGTCGAGTGGTCTGCAGCCTGTGTTAGGTATCAGGTCTCTGCTTCGGGCAGAAAGACTGCGGGTTCGAAACCCGGCCATGAATACGAGCTGTTTCTCGTTTCGCGCCGTGAACTCGCACTTATCGGTAAGCCCTCAACTCCCCGCCCATGGACACATCCCAGGTTCGTCGCATGGAGCTCACCATCATCCTTACTCTAAGAATGTTAACCTTAAAAATTTGAAAAACCAATGTAGCCTACTAATGTCTATGTACTGTGTACTTGATTGGAAATAAAAGTTGTTTGTTTGTTTGTCGCGCACGCCATGCATGCTTATTTCCGAGTGACCGGAGGGAGGGCGAATACCTCCACCTTGCCTCTCTTTGGGGGAACTTGGGTTCTTGCTTCGAGCTATCGAGTTTGTGTCTCAAGGTTGTGAAGACGCCAGACGGTGTCTCGCCACGCTTTATTCCAAGTTTTAAGTAAAATAAAAAATATTCAGACACAAAACCTCCTATTTCATCATAGAAAAAGCCTATAAATTGCCAAGAAGTTAATCATTTCCGCGTAAATCCCACTGACGAGTATTTGTAACCAATTGCCAGACCTCTTAAAGCGAAAAAACTGAGAAGCCTCTCTCTTCCTTTGATAATAATTGACTTTTTCACACAGAGGCCACCTTCTCGACAAACTAAAACATATAACGGTATATCATTAATATATTATAAATGAACGTGCAATGAAGTTAAGCTGTTCCAACCATCGTATGGCTAGAAATCTTTCAGTATGGATATTCAAACACAATAATCTACTTAGGGAAGTAGAACTTGTGTGTGTCTAGTTATACAAACTTCAGAAATTCTTGCTGGTGCCACAACGAACTAATCATTCTATCACAAACTAATTATGCTATTAATCAGGAAATTTCTACTTCTAAGGTGAGCAGGCGTCGTTCTTAGACCATAGTAGAACAAAAACAAAAATCTCCCCCTCGTCCAAATCACGGGCCAATTACAAAAACAAGAACTTTTAGGAAGGGAGCGGATCAGTGTGAGAGTATCATGCTACTGAAGAAATAGACGCAGTGGTAGAGGCAGCAAATACACACCAAAGGAAAAAATTTCTTCTCTTACACACGGGAATAATGAGGATGAAGGTCATACATGAAGAAATCCAGTAGCAAAGTACAAGATCTTTTATTGAATTCATTTTGAATGCTGAGGTACTGAAACCGTACAGTATACATAAAAATATATTTATAGAGCAATAATATGAGGAGCTTCATGATGGTAGGAGAGCGAGCACGGTAGCGTAGAGGGCGTTTGACGTAATAGCAGAGACGGCAACCACAGCACCGGCCTCCATATTACTACAGCCAACCATGCCTGCAATAACGCATGCGTGAAGTGTTAACATTTTACTACGCAATTTATCTTTGGTTGGTAAGTAAAAATTATTCTTGAGTAATGATGGCAGAGGAATGGCAGTTTTTTTAAGACTATATGAAGCATAATGCATTGCATAGTTAAACATGAAATCTCGCACCATTCTTCCCTCTGCCCTCTAATGCAGGGGTTCCCAGCCTTTTTTTCGCCTCGCACCCCCAAAGATATGTCAATCGAACCTCGCATCCCCTGAAATTTATTTTTTCCTCAAGGATAAATTATGCGTATTCCGAATAATATTTTATCCCCAAAAAGAATTGTTACTTTATTCTTTAATGTAATTTGTAAAGGAAATTACAAATGTAGCCCTGAAACATATAATAAATTAACACTGGAAAGAATCTCAGAAAATTAATCTCTGGTCAAGTAAAAAATAGTACCAAATACTACAAGGACTAGTTCTCAAATGCTTAGAAAATTCCACTTTTTTCAAACACAACAAAAATTGCCAGGCAGTGAAGAACAGCTAACGCCTGAACTTGTTTCATCCCGGCAACAAACATGTTCAGTTTAGGTCCTAAACTTCAGAAACTACTGAACGCGTTAAATGTATGGTAGGATTGAATCTTTTCAGCTACGTATGAGATGGCCACTAAATAACGATACTTAACTCTAAAATGAAGTTAGTCCATTGCAAAGAAAGTAAAAATGCTAACATAAAGTCAATAGCCAATTATTTACTCGGACTTTTCTCGCACCCAGTGGAATATCATCTCGCACCCAGAGGGGGTGCGAGCATCCCAGGTTGGGAACCCCTGCTCTAATGGAAAGAGTTATGAGGAAAAATATTCACATTCAGGAAATAATTTAAATAAAACTATTCTACCCTTACACGTGAAGAGTTATTCATGAGCAAATATTAAATAAATAAATTCAAGGTAAAAGGACGTTTTTCTCACATGTGAAGGTTTAAAAGCAATAATTTTCTTATATATGCATATATTCTAAATTGAAACGATATATAAAACGATTCTACCTTAACGTATGAAGAGTTACTATTAAAATTTTCATATTTTGTCATTGATTCTAGATAGAATGATTCTACTCGCATAAATATAGAGCATAGAAACGAATATTATTTTAACGTACACCGATAAGAAATCGATAAAATAAAAGAACTGCTCATTACGATCACATCATTATCCTCCAATATTCATAGACCAGGAGGCGTTTAATATGCAACTCACTGATGCATAATGACATGAACCAATTTTTAAAAGTATGGAAGCAGTTTATTGTGACCAAAAAGACCAGCAAAAAAATAAACACACTGCAATTTTGTTAAGTAGAGGAACTACAAGCCCAAAAGATGAGGCCTCAGCTTGTGTAAACATAGATTAAAAATTGCTCAATTACGAAGTCGTAAATTTCATATTTTAGTCCGTTTTGTTGATGTCGAAATTTTTTCTTTTGTTAATCCAGTTTCAATTATAAAGGTTTTAGGATTGAGCAAGTGTTTTATAGTTCAGTGTATCAATCCCATCCAATTTGAGCTCTACGCTTTATTGAATCTTAAAATCCGGGTGGGTCGAAAAAACTGAACAAACCCTAAATCTAAATTCTGCTCTAAGTACCTTATAAACCCCTTGACCAAAGTGAGCAAAATTTTCAGGCAATAAAAATACCGGCCTAATCTTCAATTTGATTCAATATAACCGACATCCGCAGCGTTGATGGCCTCGGGACAGTGCCAGAAGATTTTGCAGGTCTTGACGATGTAGTCCGTGTTCATGGTCATCCACTCCCGGCCAACGGATGCTTTAACACGTTGACTCCGAAGTGGTACGTATGTGTACCACTTAGGTTAGGTTCGGTTCTGTAATTTTTTCAGATCCTTCTAGTGACTATGCGTACAAAGTGAAGTTTTACACCAATCAGGCAATCGGAGGCAACGTGTTAAGGGCGGTGATGTTTGGGTGGCGAACGCGACAGGCCTCAGCTTCAATGTGTATCTCACGGGGTTGACTGTCAAAGTCTTCTTATCTGAGAAGATGTTCACCCGACCAGGTGGAGCAGACTTGAGATCATTTATGAGCCTCTGGCAACGTTCATAACGTCTGGCGTGGATGGCGTGAGTAGCGGTCTCTCAACAATGACAAGGGACTTGCCTCCCAGCTTTGCGACCGTTCGTCGAACTGTAGCCGCTCCAACCCCGAGCCTCCTGGCGTGTTGGTGCATGGACGTCAAGGGACTGCTTTGAATGCCATCTCGCAAGCTGCCTCGATCCACAACACTCTTTCGACCTCTTCCATCACACCTGATCGCGTAAACGGCTGTACGGGACACCCGGACCAGATTTGCGACCTCACTCATTTTGATTCCCGCGCGAAGAAGTGCAGGCACCTCCACTCGTTTACCTCGCTGGGAAGCAATATTACAGTACACAACAAAAACAAAATTTCATTTTTGAGGTCAAGTTAACAGGCTTTCCGATGATATGCACCAAGGCAGGATAGAAGTTGCCAAACAATCAAGATTTTTAATTAAAGGTGTGTTCAGTTTTTTTTGGCCCACTCAGTATATGCATAATAAAGATAGGCGGCGTCAGATCTGGCGTGTACGAAGGTCAGCAGAGGGTTGATTCTAGGTGATGGTGATTGTAGTATCATTGCAGTAGTTGTTACTGCTACATGCAGCAGTATCATTGCGGTGTAACGTTCATTAATTGATTCGCTGCATATTTAGCTGTTTTTTCAAATGAATTAGGAAATACTGGAGGTATGCCATGAAAATTTTTGGACATAAATTAAGCCAAAACAGAGAGAATACATACCCTCTCAAAAATAGTTATTTCAAAATGCAAACAGTCATTTTTCATGTTCAAGTACTTGTACCTTTCTCAAAGACCCAAGACAAATGTTTGAATCCAAACATTATTATGCGCATTCAGGTCGACTTCCTAATGTTTATAGGTGTCACACTTGAATGAACGTAGGAGATTGATCAGGAAATATTTTACTCAATGCATATTTTATTGCACTACATAACATAGAAAGATTAAAAAACCATTAATACAGCCACGAATATTTTTACTCATTTATCGATCACAGATTTAGCTTTATGAATATGAACAAGAGATGTTCGACAGTGATACCAGACCTGAGAGTGCAAGTGTAGCGGTAAGGGCAGAGTAGAGGGCGGCCAAGACGCGGTAGAGCGGCCACTGTGTCAACTGCCACACAGTGGCGGGGATGTGTAGAACCACACTCAGCTGACACACAACTGCCACCCGACAGCACTTCAGCAATGAACTGTGCAGAAATGAATGAGGTGTTATGACTTCATACTCTACAACTGCACACTTGCAGATATGCAGCACCACCAGTTAGGACTCACAGGTTAAGTTTAGCCGCAACCTAGTGGCAGTTCATCATCTATTACTCCCACTGAATATCGAAGTAGTCTTTCGACAGAGGTACACGGGTAGTCTTACTTTATCCTCACATTGGCTGACACTAGCAAATTTCTTGCAAGGCACACAAACACTTCAATTTATTTTTGCATATTCAATTTTTCGGAGCCGCGAAACAGCATTTGGATTAGTTTAGGTAATGTCCTAACAGTAATTTAAATTTAAATTACTGATTAGCAGAAATCACGTCTACTTTCGTCTTAGTGTCACCCAAAGTGATAATTCACTATAAAAAAGCGTGTAGGGTACACACCAGAAAGCATGTTGATGTATTTGTGGTTCACACAAAGATCCATGCACAAAAATATTCGTATACCAGTACGGGTTGAGGACCTCGGCTATGATGACCACCTTCATACATAACATGATCTATACCCGAATATATAGGATATAACTTCCAAGCCACATGACGTGCGGATTGTATTAACACAATTTATCGAATGTTACGAGCCTAGCCTAGGCTTATTTTCAACGAGAAATTAACCAAGCGCAGTTGGAATGAAAATTTTTTAGTTACTTCAAGTCGTTCAACTACTAATTATCTGCGAGAAGATAGTTTATACTAAATGGCTTCAAAATTTCCAATCTCGTTAATTTCAACATTAATTTGTTTGACAAAAAACTGTGCCTTATCCCAGAAAATTTACTAAGCACCTATTCCAGTCTAGCAGACGACCAGAAATTCAGAAATAGAGTTCGTTGATGAATAATACATATAGAGTTCCTGAAGAAGAAGCGCTTAAGAAACCTTGGTTTAGGAACAAGGATTCAGACATTCATTTTCCCGTAGTGTCATTCTTCAAAAAGTCAATGCTCCTGTAACTTACGTAGCAGAGTTCTTGCAGTAACAGTAGCAGTAAATGAAGATCACGTAGATGAACAGTTCTGAAACAATTTACAATAATTTATCGGTTTATTCGTAATATGAATTATATTTATATTGTGTAGCTTCACTACTCACGATCATGATAGATTTGATAAAGAAGGAGAAGGTCCCAATACCTCCCCTCCTACACCTCATATTATG
Source organism: Trinorchestia longiramus (assembly GCA_006783055.1). Lineage (NCBI taxonomy): Eukaryota > Metazoa > Arthropoda > Malacostraca > Amphipoda > Talitridae > Trinorchestia > Trinorchestia longiramus. The sequence continues at coordinate 56,756 of VCRD01002064.1, forward strand.
TGCGAATAAACACTCTGTAGTGAAAGCGGAAAATCGTTATTGACTTAATGGAAATGGAACCCTGGCAATAATATGGGAAGAGCAAATTAGTCTCAGGAGTGGCTTCTCAGTTCCCTCGCTCTAAGGATGACAAGAGACAAGATATAGAATCCACACCAAATGAAAACAACGCTCATAGACCTCGAGGACCCCTCTCACCAGGCGCATCCTACGAACCCGGGGAAAAGCAAATGTAATAATGGCTACATTTTTAAGAAATAACAATTATACTTCTTTAGCAACTTTTTTAGAAGTTTTGTTAATTTCAGAACGCAAATGACGAGTAGCTGATACTCAATCTGACTACAATTAAAATTGGCATCATTGACTAAAACAAACAATGTTTCTTTTTTTCTTTTCCCCTCAATAAGTCATATTTTTAAAACTGCAAATTCCGCAGAGGCAAGATAACATAACAATGTGCAGACTTTTTCCCATAGTAATTACGCACTTCCTTTTTTCTGTCCAAACACTGTTGTCACCATGGTGTTTAATGCAGCGAGACATTCATGCTTTAATTAATCTATGGTGAAACTGGTCTTTTTGAAAATTTACTTTTGAAAGAATCAGAAAATTGTTTTAAACAGTCAAAATAAAAAATTTCGGTTACATTTCGGTTTCGGCTGGAGTTAAGTTTTGTCCTTTTTTTATCAACCATGAACGTTTCAGGAAAATAACGACATCCTAGAAAAGCCGTTCATCGTCTTGAAAGGAACAGCCATAACCAAAGTCACAGAGGAAACAAAAGAAATTGTTATACTTAGATTCTGTAACTAGATTTCAAATGATGATTTAGATTATACAGCTACACAGAACAGATTGCAATACTCATGTGTGATTGGTATCACAATATTATTTTAAAAGAAATGGTGTTATTAAAAAGTTACGTACACCCAGATAAATCAAAGAAATCCACAGATAACGGAAGTAACAAGATGTTAAGCAAATAGAAACATTCAGCGTAGAATCCAAAAATTACTCGATCTCTTTAACCCATCCGACACTAAAATAAAGCACTAAAAATCGCAAGGAAAGATTTCCGCTAACTACAACAACAATGGAGAAGCAAAGATTAAAGTACGTAATTCCTAAACCAACTAGAGGTGGGAGGAACAACTATAGCTTAAGAAAACTTTGCTTTGCCTGTAAGATCATGTAAAAAGAATAGAAGCAATTTTAGGGTCATTACTGACTGCGAAACACACAATGTCTAGAGACCCACTTCTCGAATTCTGTGATCTGCAACACTCGTCGGGATAGAGCCTTGAAGCAGCACGCTAAGAAAATGCAATTTCTTCCATTTAACAATAAGTTTATACTAAGATTTCTTTTTTTTCATTTTTTGTAGTGTACATCATCTACAGGGTGTCTCAAAAAAATGTACTCACTCTTTAACCGTTGCTAACATGCTGTCTTCTTTGTGTTACAGGTGTGAGGTTCGAACCTTTGCGAACATGATTCTTCTTTAATCACATTTAATCATGTTCGCAAAGGTTCGAACCTAACACCTGCAACACAAAGAAGACAACATGTTAGCAACGGTTAAAGGGTGAGTACATTTTTTTTGAGACACCCTGTATTTTAACACGTTGTCAACGTGTTAATAGATATGCGCACCACTAGGTACATTATTTGATCTGCCAATTTGAACAACCGTAGGTAACATGTTAATTAAACAGTGTTCTCCGGTTTAGCACCAACAGGAGGCATCGATCGTTTTGTCAAGCGCTTCTGAAACAAGGTACTGACGAGCAGCTGCCAGCAGACACGTGCAGTAGAAGACCGTCTCCTGGCTGTAGGCGCCGTGCCGGGCAGCAGGAGGAGCAGAGGTAGAGGAAGACAAGGATGCCCAGCTGTAGTAGCCTCCATACAGCGCTAGACAAGCCATCGCCTTCACTAGGCCTTCTACGCTCTGCACAGCGCCACAATGTATTTACTCCACACAACTTACTCTTCTAAAAGTTGTGACTGACATTATTTAACACGTTTGTTGCGATGCGACCCACCGGTGGGTCACTTAGGTTAGGTTCTGTAATTTTTTCAGATCCTTCTAGTGACTATGAGTACAAAGTGAAGTTTTACACCAATCAGGCAATCGCAACAAACGTGTTAAAAAATCACAGGCTACACGTGATTTCGAAGTTAGAGAACGAGACCTGTTGTGAAATGTTAAGCGCTCCCGCAGCTATAATGTTGTAATTATTATATGCATCTACAATCATTTACATGCCTCTACAATGCATCATTTATACACTTCTACTGCTATTAATAAGCTTCAACCACTTTGGATATTCTTCTACTATTTCATTTAAGAGCAGTAACATTCAACTTATTCAAATCAAGGTAGTGAAGAGAAAAAAACAGTGCAATAACAAAAAATGTATCACAATAATCGTCCTACCGGTAAGGTGATAACCAATATATCCATCAATTAAAAATTTCGATTTTAGCAATAACGATACTGATATTTTTAAAAACATCAGTTATCTCTTCACTAATGAAAATTACTGTTTTGAGTAAAATAACTAAATTTGCAAAGCCACAGTCTTGACCAGGTTCTGCAACTAGTTCCCCTTCATAATCATGAGCACGTTGAAGTTAACATCAGACAGGGAGCTCTTCTTAGCTCTGAACAACACCTCGTGACCTATCATCCGACAGCTGGTGAGAGAGACTAAAGCTCTCAAAAAGTATCGCCATCGCTACCACCGAAATGTATAGGCGATACCGATGAATCTATAAGCTTCGAAAAAATACAGGATAACCGATAGCC
>VCRD01002064.1:83760-101671 GCA_006783055.1 Trinorchestia longiramus
GAAAGACGTCTTCAACGCCTTGAACTTATATCCCTAGAACAAAGAAGACTGCGAGGACAGCTTATTGAGACCTGTAAGTATCTCAATGGCCTTAACAATGTTACCCAGGAAGGGGTTTTCGAAAGAGACGGTAACGTACGAACCAGAAATAGCGGTCAAAAACTATTACTGAGAAACTTCAAGACATCTCAAGCTATGAACTTTTTTCCCGTTAAAATTGCCGCAACTTGGAACCAGCTGCCAGAAAACATAGTTTCTGCTGGCACTGTGAACACATCCAAAAACCGTCTCGATAAATTTTGGAACCCCCCCCCCAGTATTACATCCTACCAACTCTATGTCCATAACTCCTTAAGGCTGATGTATGATTGAGATAAATGCTCGTGACATAAACGCCTGTGCGTGAGTGATATGCGTGCACATGACTAAATTGACTTACGTGGTTAAGGTGTACGTGCATGACTGATGGATTTACTTTAGACGGCATGGGACTTCGGTATTGAACCAAGAATAGGCCAAATGGCTCGTTCCTATTGCCTTATTCCAGGGGTCACCAAACTACGGCCCGCGGGCCGAATCCGGCCCGCGACGTCAGTTCACCAGGCCCGTCGACGTTGAACTGACGTCGCTTCCTCGGCTCGTGGTAGCTCCGCCTACGCTCTGAGCTTTCGTTCTGGCTTGCAAGTATTGAACAGAATGATTATGCGGCCCGCGCTCGTCATTCTTTCAGTTATCCGGCCCACTGTGAAAAAAGTTTGGTGACCCCTGCAAGGCTTATTCTATTCTATTCTAATATGCAGAGAACATCTTTGGGGCACTTAAAAAAAACGATTACCTTATCCTAGTCCCAAGCACGGCTGGATATTTCGACACACCCTGAAAACCTGTTTGTTTTAACACACTTATAACTTAAGCAGTAAATAATGTATACCTGAAGTACATATTTTTAAGTTCTTTCAATACACAAACAAACGATGGCAGAAAATAAAGACTTACAAATTTTAGATCTTTCTTGGCGAGCTTGGCATCCCTTTTGGTTTGCTCAGTGTCCATGGACTTGTGCTTGGCAGAAAAGACGGAGAGGTGATGCAACACCTGGCGCACGTCCTGGTTGCTGCCCACGATGATCTGGTCCAGGGCTTCAGCCTTCAGCTTCAGGCCTTCTCGGAAGCACACAGACATCATCGCTCCCTAGGAGGCAATGGAAGTTTTTACTCTACAGTATCAATGAATATCTAAGAAAAATATTTTCTTTCTTTGTGGAAATGTGTAACAATAAAAACCTCAGCATCTTGAACCCTTGAAAGTGAGGTAACTGAAGTGAGTCCGATTCTTATAATTAAATAACTGGCACAAACACGAGACTTGTCTAAGAGCATAAAAAGTTGTAGTTTTTACGTTTGCGATAAACCAAAGTTCTCACACAATTTGTTTCTTTAATGACGGCTATTCATTCTTATTGCCGATCAAAAGATCGTTCTATGATCAGTGACCTAGTAACAATTAAAAGATATATTCCACAAGTGACGAAAAAAGCAAGCGTAAGCCAATGTGTAAGTACAAAATGAACACCAAGAGAGCTACATGCTCATCCTCTGTAGGTGGCTATCACACGACAACTATGCATAAGCTCTGAGAAAACCCTAGTCTATAAAACATGCTAATAAAACATCAGTATTCGTTCTATCCGAAAAAAACAAATCTGAAATCCCATCGAAACTGTATCACACCAAGGTCACACTGATATGCTGGAAGACAATAGTAAAATGGCGTATGACAAATCCCCTCGAAGGGAAACCCATATCCAGTCAATGACTTGCTCTAGACCAGTGGTTCCCAATCTTTTTGTGATCAAGTACCACTTGGAGATCCCGTACAGTCGCCGCGTACCACCTGGTTCCAGAGAAACTAAATTCGATCAGATATCACTTTATTTCCATAATTGTAGAAGTAGAACACGCAAATCAACCAAGAAAATAACAACTCAATGCGAGGGCTCTATCTGCTTCTTCTCCATCAGTTGGTCAATGCGGGGCATGACTTTACTCACAGCACATCGGAAATCATGCTCTGGCGCATCAAGACGGTTCCGGCTCTTCGATTTGATGGTCATAAAGGCTGAAAATCCCTGCTCGCACTCCCACGTCGAAGGAGTGAAATAACAAAATCTAAATTGTTCATGACCCCGAAAGTGTTCGCGTACCACCTGGAAGGCCCTCGCGTACCACTAGTGGTACGCGTACCACAGTTTGGGAACCACTGCTCTAGACTGAGTCAACACAGTTTTGCTAGCACTATACCTTGACCAAACATCTGATATCATACTACTTTTATATGAGAAGTTCACTTCTGAACTCAGCCCCACATTTTTGAAAAAATAAATTTCAAGTCTACAGAAGCAGGGGCGATGTTCAACATAGATTTCTGTAGGACCCACCCTGATCTGCTCAACACGAGGCTTGTAAAAGCGAAGGTCGAAGCAGTGGTTGGCGAGGGAGCGGATTTTAGGGTGCTGCCTGTCATTGCACATGCAGATGACGGGCACCTTCGTCGTCTTGAGCAACGCAATGAGCTCCTGTACGCCGCCCCTGTCCTCGTTGCCCGCCATGCCGTCTACTTCGTCCATAAGCAACACGTGGTTGCGGCTCGTCCCTAATCCACTTTTACCTGCCACCGTCAAATTTAAAGCAAAAAATAGGATTTACGAAACAAGAGCTAATAATATGACTGGTATTTGTAAAGCAGAGCTGAACACAGTGTTAAATCCTTATCGTGCATAGTACCTTGACATTATTCATTTTTAATTATGCCTAATCAACGATTGAAGAGGAAAGATTGATGGTTCTCTTAGCCTGAAATGTATGAGCCCTGCCAGGTATGAGAGGTTTCATTTACTACTTTCACCCTTTTGATGAATTTCATTTTTTGGATCTAAATGTTTTCCTGACAAACTGTATATTTCTTACTGTTTTTGTCCATCAAATACAAATATGCTTCACACTTTACTAATATTTATTAACAACTAAACCGGAAGCATGTACTCGTAATAACAATAAAACCGGAGCGCACTTTCGTGTGATTAAATAATGGATAACTCTTCTTGTAAGTTTTGACATTAACTTCATGTACTGCAAATCTTGAGGCGCATGGCTACCTGAGCTTCAAACACAGCAAAACATAATGAGTATACATGTTACATCAGAGCCTAATCAAATAAAAAAATACGTATCCCCCCAAAAAAAAAACGCCAAATCACAGATGCGTTTGTTTGAAAGTTTTTTCTGTCAACGTTTAATTTTCAATCCTGGTAATTTCTTGACCATAAGGACAAACATAAGTAGGGGCTCAATACCGGTTGCAAAATTGCTGAGGCTGGTGTTGCAGAGGAGCTGAGCCACTTCCTCTGTCAGTGAGCGCTTCGAGCGCGTGTCCGATGCATTCAACTCCACGGAGTCAAAACCCAGCTCTTGGCACACTAGCTGTGCTGTGGTCGTCTTTCCTGTGTGGTGGTAGAGCAATACAATGGTCACTTGACTGCAGAATTAACGGTAATTTACGTCGCTTACGGTATTTTACCAGAAAGTTAGCCGATATACATTGAAATTTCATAACAAACAAGAGAGATGCAGATCTTCCGCATTATTAAAATAAATTTAAAAAAAGTAGCCATTACACACACACGAGCGCAGCTGGCATGTGAGCAGAGAATACTCAGAAAACAAGTCTTTCTAGTTCCCTTAATTCCGGGGTCTTCTCAGCACACAGAAATGGAACACCTTGCTTCCATGACCTGACTCATGAATAAATCGGTGAGCCGGTACAAAGAAATCGAACCCTGCACTCACGCAAGCCAACATGTGACTTGTTAGCCCCTCGGTCATCAGAAACAAAAAGCCCTCAACACAACCCAGAGCCTCACCTACACCAGGAGGTCCTGAGAGAAGAGCAGCTTTGAAGAACGCTCCATCGTTGTCTTTTGCCCAGGGGCCTAGAATTCATCAACACAATTGAGATTCCTTATGACACGAAAGAGAATGCACAAATGAAGTCCGAATATTATTTTCTCTTTTCAGTTAGGAACTCAAGACGATCATCAATTTTATCTCATGTTCCAGCACTGATAGTGGAATATAAGAACCCTGTAACATTGATCAACAAACCCGTAATAATGTATATAATTTTATTGATCAGCTGCTTTCATTCTATCGTTATCAAATGTAACAGAATCACATCACGTGCACAGTCGTACTTCACCATTACCTCGAGGCTCTGCCACGCCAGCATTCACTTCTCTCACACCATTCGTGCACACAACATCACCAATAATTTGTTAGAACATCCATACGAATCACCTCCAAAAGCAAATAAGAAGCTATTTCTTCTTTCATCAATAAAGCTCTTAAATTACTGAACTCACATAAATACTAATTCATATATAATTGAGACAGTTTCAGTAGAACTCCTGCAAATTTAATAAGTCAAAATTAAACCGCTCAACTGGGACAGCAGTTGCTATGTTAGCACCCACTGGGTTTAGCGTGCTTCTTGTTGCCAGCGTGATTGTACACCCAGTTGCTGAGCCAGTGCAGCAACTTCCTAGCATTGCTCTTGTCCCCCTGCTGGCCGATGATGTTCTTCAGAGACGCAGGCTTGTACTTGTCCACCCACATCAGCTCAGAGGAGTCCCGTCCCTGTAACTCCTGAGAGCCCAACTCCTGCGTCAGGACGCTGCTACTGGTGCTCGCCTGCGTCAGGACGCTGCTACTGGTGCTCGCCTGCGACGAGCTCTGGTTGCTCTCTAATGCTCCCCGCTGTTTACAATTAATAAACAAATTTAACATAAAATGCACATTAACAGACTAGGAAACAGATCTGGAATGAAGCACATCCAAAACGAAATGATAATTTTAACACACAAATTCTCTCATAGAACTGTTATTCTCATCTTATGGAAAGTATATTTTGTTAGTTTTATTCCTAACAGTATTTCACGTACACAAGTGCCTACATATTATTTTCATAAACTAGGTAGTAATTTGTTCCAGAACAAAGAATCACAATTAGGCTTGAAGCTTTACCAAAATAACCACTAACTGAACGAGAGTTCATTTTCAAGCAAAACATTCAAGTCCTCACCTTTGAGCTCTTAGTATGGAGCGATTTTGACGTAGGTGACACCTGTTTCTTTGCTGTCTTAGCGCCGGCAGACTTGAGCGGTGACGGGTTGAAAGCAGCGTCTGTGTTGCATCAGAAAATGATATCGTAGTGCAAGAACAGAGAAATTAATATAATGATTACCAGTGACGTCACCAGGACTAAAGCAAGAAAAAGAAAGAGCAGGAGCTAAGTTCAAGTTAGCTAAAAGTTGCGCTTCAGAAGCAATAAATAAAAACAGAAAATTCATACTTCCAGAAATAAAAGTACTGACAAGTGAGGTAATGAGTTTTTATTCAGGTAGTTTAAAGACCACAAGGAGACGGAAGAGAGCAGCGCCTGACTGAACACTACCTGCAGGAGAGGAGGAACCAGGGCGTGTGCGCAGCATCTCGAGTAGGTCGTCTTCACTAATCACCGTCGTGCCAAGCTGCTCTGCCTGAGGGCGAACGACAACGTTATAATTCAACTAAGCATGAGATGCCCAACACATCAAAACGAAAATATTTTAATGTTTATTTTTTAGGTACAATGTGCGATTTTTATTTCTACACAGTTCATTTCGCCTTCATATTCAGCAATAAATGTATTGGAAATTAACGTTGAAACACCACCTACGTCGATGCATAAAGTGGTCTACACTGTAAGCATTAGTAAACCTATAATTCGAGCTACAGGGTATCTGTGGCCAAGAGATGGGGAAGGAATTACAAGAACATACGCCACAAGCGTCAGAAAGAAGACAAATATTCTAAGGTAGCTGAACGTACGGCAAATGAGCAGTGCTTATATATGTGAACCCCTACTATAATTGTCTTTCTTGTCCAGAATAATTATCATTCCATAACACAAAAAAACATTCTCCAGCAATTTGAGATTAAAGCACAAATATTGAGTGCTAAAACATCGCAATATACGACACCAACCTCCACATTAATTTGAGCTTACGTCCCAGCACTAATAGTAGAATTGGAGGCAGTATTATTCATTGTTAGGTTGTCTCACATGGAATGTTGCATTTGAAAATGAAAAAAATAAATGTCGTAAAGCGTTTATTTTAATCAAAATATGATAGCGCTTAGGCGACCCTCCTGCGTCAAACCACTCCCTAGTTCTTTCGCTGTTATCGAAGAGTATCCATTTTTCATTACATATAATGACTCGATTCACAAATGAATCTCTTTCCAGACGACAAACCAACATTGAACACACTGTGTGTCGCCTGTTCCTTTGATTTTCGTTAAGTTGATGTGGAACAAACTTGTCCATCTTTTTGACTTTCCCAATCTTTTTCATGTGCCGAGAAACAGTAGAACGAGATGTGTGTTGAGTTCTGATAACATTTTTCGAACTTCTCAAGCTTGTTTGATATTTCGTGTCTTCAGCGGCTGAGTCACTCAGCCTGTATTCGTACAAGAAAATGACTCGATATTGTTCTCTTGTCAACATAGCCATAGGATTAGGAGTAGTGATTTTAAATTAAATTTATGCCTAGAATAAAAGATACTTGAGATTAACCATATGCATACAAATATGTAATCAGGCTTATATCTGGTTGATTAAGACAAATATTTGTAGTGGATCGCATGGCTCCACTACAAACGAGTACCGCGACGAGGCTAGCTTTCATCGACCAATGATCAAACAGGACAGAAGAAGTGAATCCAGCAACGAGGCTACGTCCCGTTACAATTAGAAGCACGACATTAACCAATGAGCGGTCACGCTCAGGCAGCAGAGTAAACGAGGCTGGAACGCTCTGCGTCACGGACTGTCTACCAAGCGCTTCCAAACTCAACATCTCCACGAGAACTCTCATCACCCGAAGAACTCAACTTACAGCCAACAGCAGAGCAAAGGAAGCAGATACCAGACATCCTGTCTGCGGACAGGATGGGCTCAACAACCCACGCACTAACAAGAAGTGCACGTGCTCCAACTCTATAACGTCCCAGCGTACCATCAGCAAGATGTCAGTCCGCCAGTACTCGACGTCAAGACATTCGCATCGAAGAAGGAAGAAGCAACAATTGATATAATATTCAAATGTCTAAATACAGACTATTAAACTCATCCTGCACTTAATTGCCTTTTCTCCCATTGGGTTCCTGGACGGTCCCTCAGGCGCTCACTCCGAGTAAGATAAAGAATGTAAGGTAAGAATTTTCGCTCGGAGATAAGAGATGTCTGAGGGTTGGGATTGAAGAGTTATACAGATCACTATAACTGGTGACCCCAGAGTGATCGAACACCCAACCTTTTGATTACGAGATAAAAAATGTTGTGTTCCGAGTCTAGAAAAGATATTCATTGTCGGCTCGGAGCTAAGATATGTCTGAGGGTTGGGACTAAGAGTTATAGAAATCAGTATATACTCTAAATACGATATTTCATGTGAGACAACCTAAGATTTTCAACACAATCCATGCTGAGATGACAGATCCAAAGCAATAACAAACATACACACACAGAAAAGAACTTCTTCCAGAAACTTGACTATTGCTGTGCTTTGCTACCGATATCATGATGTGCTGAGCAAAAGTATGTAAAAAACGATAACTCATTTTAAACTAATTTTAATAACTCGTTCCACAGTCCCCTGCCATTACTGAGATCAAGGAATACGAGACTCATTCCACAGCAGTACTACAAGGAACCAAATTCCACTCGTGACTCCATAGTAGTGTTTTCAGGGTCCAATCCCAGTCTAACGCACCCACATGGATGCAAGTTCTAGGTAGTAGCAGTGGTCTGGTAGTACACATATCTCTCTGGTGCAATAGTACGAGTTCTATGCAAGAGTAGTAGTCTAAGTGCACAAGTGTCCTGTCACAGCTCAAGTCAAGGCATTAAATTCTACTCCGCTGAAGGTAGATTTGCAACAGCAAATACCTGCATTGTAACTTGCCTCCCCAGAGGAACTAGAAGAACTTCTCTCTGAACAACTCTCCGGCAACTTACTACCCTCTTGAAATACCTGACGATGGCGTAGCGTTGTACAGCTAATATGAAAACTGTACAACAGTAATACCTCATTTTATACTATTTTCAGCAATAATTGCCAAAACTGATGCTCCATTTGGACATAATATTGAAATAAATGAGAAATAATTACAATGAGAAACAACTTAGGAACTAGCACTTGATCTTAATTCAAAGATATACAACAGACAAATACACAGGTTTCAAACAGAATTTAAAAAAACGACTAATAGCATCATGTATTAAGGGCTTCAACATTGTCATTAAGGTGAAGATGCTTCAATTGTTCTCACAGCTATCATTCTCAGAAGCTATGAGCAGTTGTAGAGGATGAGAGGAGCAGTGCACAACAGAGAAGTAAACCATGCATCATTTTATCATTGAAAAGCACAGATACTATCTACGGCAGCGAGTCCCTAACTGGAGCAAATTTCCCTCTGGGGGAAATAATTACACTGCCTACTAGCAATAAAAATCTAAGATATATTTTCTTAGGTCTGAGGCTATGTGGTTAGTTGTTACTAACCGCTTTTTATCCGCTCTATTATGTAACTATATCTTCATCAGTATACTTGTCCATTTTTAGAAATAAATTCGTAAATAGTCACAGTATGTTTTGACTACTCTTTCCCTCGTACACATGAAAGGAGAAATCTGGATGGCTAAACTGAGGCAGGGGAAAACGACAGAAAAACAATTAGGAACCACTGATCTACAGCCTTGGCAGCTGTAGCGGATGAGAACAGAAGACGAGCAAAATAAAGAAATGAAAAAATATAGTTTTTACCTTGGTCGTTTTAGAACCTCCTGGCTCGTCACCAACAAGAAGGTGCGTGGTTTTCTTGGAGATAGAGCCTACAACGCGGCCCCCGTAGCGCTGGATGATCTCAGTTACCTCTGGACGGTCCAATGACTCCAGCACACCAGACAATACAAAAGACAAGCCTGTCAGGCAACCAGGAGCACCCTGAGGGACATTCGTTATTAGTGAAGAGGGAACTTCTACAGCATAGTGTCAATGTTGAGTAAATTGTTGAGAAGACTTTCTACGTCGATGAAATTCGTAAGGAGCTCTGATCGATTAATAATGAATGGACTAGGATGGATCGCCTGCCACATAACCAGGATTGTGGGTTCGGAATAATACTTTTCCTTCGACTCTCCCCCATTAAGAATTATGCACTCCTACTAAACCATAACTCTAACTCTCTCTTAAAACCTAGAACTTCCTTAGGGACTCCACTGACTCCACAACCCTGTATATAACAAAGAACCAAAATAGTGGTGGGTGGACATGACAACTTCACAGCAGCTTGTAGCAGTAGGTTGTTAGAGTAATGAAAATAGCCTTACCTTTATAAAACAAATAACTATTGATACAACACATTACTTGCATACACAGTTTCAACTGTTGTACGACGTTGAAAATACTCAACTTCTTCCTGCAAGACTGGACACAACTTCTATGGGGAATGAAGGATGTCACGAGTGCGAAACCATTTGTGTCACACAAAAATACAGTGTAGGATAGAAAGTAGCGCTAAGACCTAAGAATAATCCACAGAGCAGGAATATGATACATAACACTACTTTTTACTTAATAATCAATATATGCTACGAAGACACAATGTTTATCTTCAGAGTAAATAAAATTTAGGACACGCAAATCCTGAAAGAAGATTCCCCACACACCATTTTTTATTTTACCCAACCTCTACTTCTTCAAAATTTCACAAAGGTGTCTGTCCTCAGTACTTAAACTAGGCACTCAAAGTCACTTCAGCTACTAAACATTACACATTTATTGGGTTAGAGCATAAGAATCTGCCCAAGATTTTTCTTCAAATTAGGTAAAGAACACTTTCCCATGTATCACCTTCTCTTTAATCTGAATGGAATAATACTGAATATAAGATAAATTCTAGATCAGCCTCATAATTACCTTTATCAACTTCCTAACATTTTTTCTTACCAAGCTAAACCTGAAATTTTTGTAATTATGGCAATTATCATTTCACACAATCTGACATAACCAATAAAAATATGCTGAAAAAATAACTTTGATTAAATTAATAGTATATGTATTTAAAAATCAATTCCAAAATTCTAACACAAGTTCTTGTAAAACCTTATTTACCAGGAACTAAAAGTGTACATATTTTGACACACTGAATGCAATTGGGGCTATTGTACAATTGTAGCATTGTGGTCATTCAAGGATAAAAAAACATCTACCTCAGTATAATACACATTCATCCCTGAAAAATATTACTGCTTACTTTCCATTGTTACTGCTTGGAAATAGACATAGAAATGCACACTCGTATATGATCACAATTGTTAATTTATGAAAAGAATCGAATGGTTTGAAACATTGTCATCATATAAATTCTATTTCAAGATATTAAACAAAACAACTTATTTGCATTATCGAAAATGTTGGATAAGATAATTAATCATGAAGTGTTTGTACAGAAGAATTCCTTTAAACCGGCACTCGCTGGCGAAGCTTTATATATTTATTCATTATTTTTTTTTCTTTAACTGCTTTAAGCAATTGATATTGTTTTCCTTTTATATCCAGAGTGTCCATGAATTATTTGTGGTTCCTTGGGTCATATTAACCGGCAACTACAAAGTCCCATGGGTGCCGGTTAAAAAGACCTATTATATTATGAAAAGTATACTTCCCACTGAAGAATTCTGTTTATTTCATTGTGACTTGATTTTTCCTAACAATTAACTTTTGGACAACCAATCCCAAATGAAAATGAACAATTCTTACCTCAGGGACAACTTTGCTGCCAGGGTTCCTGGGCCCAGACCTCTGCAAGAATTTCCTGTAGGCAATCACATTCTGCTTCTTCTTCTCCTCTACCAGTGACCGGTCAGGACTAGCCACTGAACTGCTGTCCAGGGAAGGACCAGGACTTGCTGCCTCTTGCTTGACAGTTGCGTTCTTTTTCTTAGTGGGCGACAGTGGCTCTATTTCCAGAGTGTAGTTTTTGCTTGTTTTACTCGGTCTGTCTTTTTGTCTTTTTTTAGAACTAGACGAAGATTGAGAGATCTCCTTAGTGGGAAATTTTGAACACTCGATTTTTGAGCTGTTTTTAGATTTATTAGCTACGTCACAATCATTATCAGTATCCTTATTTTTCACTTTGGGTATGTTGTACGACTTCAGTGCTTTTCTATTAGGAGGGTTGTTCTCATTGGGTTTCGGCGGGCTGAATTCACTTTCCTTTCGCACAATTTTTTCTTCTTTCACCACACCTTTCTTATCTGCACAGTTAGAACTAACAGCATTGTCATGGTCACCTTTTGTGCCAAATTTATCATTGGTTGTAGCTAAATTTCCTTCTCTGTAATTAGATTTAAGTTTCTCCCCACCTTCAAAGAACTGAGTACTTTTAGCACTTCTGGTACAGCTTTTGTCGGACTTAGAAATTTTAGATAGTTTTTTAGAGAGTGTTTCTGAGCCATTTTCACATTCTGACTTCATGGTCTTAGGAAAAGGAGACTCGTCTTCATCTTCTTTGGCAACAAGATCACAAGCCTGATCGAACAAGAAACAGAATTTACAAGCATTAACAAAATAGCATTTCATAGTATTTGACAAATTTCTTATGCCTTCACTTGTAGCAAAATACAGAGCAAATACAAAAGATACATATTTTCAAATTTATAGTTTTACCTTCCTCTTTGCTGCTGTGTTGCTGCTCTTGTCATCTGATGAAATGCCACGTTTGACAGAAGCAGAGCTGAAAAAGGAAGAAGCTGAGACAGGCTTCAGCTTTGGAGGGCTTTTCTCTCTTTTGGTTGTTTTTGATGTAGCTTTCTTGACAGGAGATTTAACTGTTTTCTTTTTATGTGCAGTTCTGCACCCTCCATCTCCATGTTTACTATTGGTAAAGATGTCATCATCTGAAAATTGTTGTGAAGGCATAGTACAATCATAAAGAAAAATGTTTAGAAGTAAATAAATTATCTTTAGTCATAAATGCTAGTATCCAAGCTACAGAAAGAGGGCTGGAAATGAATGCTGCACTAGTATTTTATACTCTAGGATAATTGTACAAACAAATTACATACAGGGTGTCCCAAACAATGTATACATTTTAAAAAGACTATAGTTTGAATACTACTAGTATTCATATGGGGGGTAACAATGTTCTATGGATACAAAATAAAAATTTAGATCTTGCTCTTTCAAATGAGACCTAACCCAGCCTCCAAGCACCAGTAGTATTCAAACCACAGCCTGTTAAAAATGTATCCATTTTTTAGGGATACCATGTACAAAATATCAATACAGACTGAAAACTTTATAGAATTTTCCAGCTATTACACAGTGCGTAATTCAAACAAGTATACATATTTCAGTTGTCTCCTCTGAAATCAGTTATCTAAATAGCACGTTTGAAATATTCTCAGATGAATAGCAAAATATTCCAAAGCTGACAGAAGTTGTGTTAAGTAATCCAACAAACAGAGAAAAATGGACATAACCATTACATTTAATAAATCATATGCTCAGACATTTTGTGTCTAACACCAAGAACCATTTCACACAAGTGTGTTACTACAGAAATAAGGTTTGTTCAATTATTTCAGCATAAATGTTATATTTTTATGCAGTAATCTTATGGATATTTTATTAAGTCAGCATGAAAAATGACTCTGTGCCTGAATGACTCAGTTCCTGACTTGACATGTTAATTGACACTGATTCCATCAGAAAGACCATGGCAACACTTACTCAAAGGGAGTACAGTACACACTATTCCATTAACTTAGTTCTAGCTGATGAATATACACACATTAGACCTTGACAACCTCTGGTCACATATTTACAAAAACTAAGGACTGGGCAGTCTTGAAGTCCTACAATACTTTCCACTGTTAACTTTCATAATTGCTAAATTGCTAGAAGGCAAAGAGATAAACTTTAACATAAATAAGTTTCCAAAGTTAAGCCATTAAATTAAGTATATCTGAAAAGAATAGTGACATAAAAAGAAAGTTAAAATTAACATAACGATTGTAAAGTAAACGACCATTGTACAGTAGCCAAAATTTCAAGCAATAACCACACTTTAACCATTATTTCTCTGCATACTTAACCTTTAATTCACATGACTAGAGCATTATATAAACCAAAAAATGATGCAACAATAAACTTCACTTATAACAAATTGGTCTCTTAATGAACCTAATGCTAATGGTATGCTAGGAACATAATTCTTAGCCTCTGTCATCATCTCATACAGTCCCTGTTATTACATGTTGTATCACACCTCCCCACACAGAGCAATCTAAATCACACCACACAGGTACTACGAGAACTCCTTCACTCTCTCCTAACTCGCACCACCTGTGAATGCAGGACATGAAGGAAATCATAATATTCTAAAACACACACTACATTAACACACAGAGCACTCCAACACCTTGAACCAAACACCATTCCAGGACACCCTTTTCCTCCAATCAACCAGACAAAAAAAACACTATACAGAACAGATAGAGTATGCCTATCCATACTTCGATGCAGACACCACCCATCCCTACGACCTTTCAAACACAAACTGGACCCAGCTACCCCAAACATATGTTCTCTCTGTCAGGATTCCACACAAAACACGGTTTGCTACAGTGCCAGGATCTGGCCATGCAAAGGCACCAACACCACATACACACCATAACACAACTTTAGGATCCCGTTTCGGTGGTGTGCTTCTTTTGCGATGCTGGCTACCTGAGCTGGAGAATGACAACAACAACCCAATGCTAATAAACTGGCAGGCTTCTTTGATAAGTTCTTATCATTCAAACTAGAAATGCATCTACAATAATATGTTTAACATTCCAAAGCTCACATTGCAGATAGTAAATATTTTGAAATTTTATATATGAGCTAACTAAAATACATAAAGCTGTTCACAATACCAAACATAATTTGTCACACATGAAATTGTGTATATTTTAATAATGTTTTATACTAGGAAGGCTCATAATACCCAATAGTGATTTCAATTGAAGGGTGGACAGCACTAGTGGACTACTTGCATTTTTTCCCACAGGAAAAATTCAAGTAGTCCACTAGTGCTGTCATATAGTAAACTACTGGATCGTAATCGCCTCTGTCAGCGCTGTGTTAGCGACAGAACGGGAGTGGACTACTTGCATCTTTTCCCGTGGAAAATATACTATATTTACCATGGGAAAAAAATGCAAGTAGTCCACTAGTGCTGTCCACCCTTCAATTGATATACAAATCCCATAAATGCCTTTAAAAATTCAATATCTTAAACATTTGTCATCCTAACACTTCTTTTTTTGTTGATTGTTGACACATTGAAATTATTCACACACAAGGAGTAACTAAGCTAATATATTCTGGGTAGCTGTTCCTCTCGCTTAAATAACCTCTAATTAATCAATTATATATATATGTTAAATGGAAAAATACAATGCAATACAAATTTATCACATCAATTGTAAAATGCTTTGGTTGTAGTCTTAGGTGAATGCTCATTAAAACTTTTTAATGAAATCTATGCAGAATGGATTTCTTTTCTATTGACTCTAGTGATACTTATTTCAAAGTACATACTAACATTAACATTCATTTACCTGAATCAGATAACACAATAGTTTGCACTTTCTTCTTTGGAGGAACAGGATCTTCATCATCTGAATCTAAAATTCTCTTCTTTTTCTTGGTAGCCTGGGGTTTGACTGGTGAAGAATTTTCCCTCAAGTCATCTTTCTTCTGCTTGTGGCTGATGACTGGGAAGTAATTCCGTATATCCTGAAAAAACAGATGACAATACGTACAACCACACTTCAATGCTCAAAAGCAGGATAGTTAACCTTTGCTAAAACAAGAATTACATGAGTAATAAAAAATATTAACACAATACAACAAACTTTGGATTAAGACTGTTTTAAGCAGGTATTACTTACCATGATACAACCTGAACTTTCTTCAATACCAACAATTAAGCATCAATTACCAGTGGCATGAAAAATAAATTAAATTATATATATATAGTGTGAAGTGGTAAAAGAGTATAATCCTATTATCTTAAATTGTTTAAATATTACAATTTTATGTATCAGGTTGTAGCAGAATTTCTGTCCAATTTTTGAGCTATATGTTTAGGGTACGATTACTTCAATTTAGCTTGTTAATATTGTATGCTTATCTATGGTAATTAATAATATATTATTTCTTCTTTCAGATTGTGTGATAATTATTGTTATTAATAACTATTTTTAGCTCTAATGTACACTCCAAGTAAAGAGCATATCAGGCATATTTTACTGCTTGAATTTCATAAAGGCAATACGGCATGCTCAGCAGCAAAAACACTCAAAGACACTTATGGAAATGTTGTGTATGAAAAGACTTGCAAAAGATGGTTTTCACATTTCAAAAAGGATGACATCAGTGTGAAAGACAAACAGAGAGCAGGATGCTCAAAACAACTCAATTCTGAGCAATTGCAAGCTGCCATTGATCAAAATTCAACCTGCACTACTAAAGAACTGAGCAAAACCTTTAATGTGAGCTATATGACCACATATCGGAAAATGAAAAGACACGGCTAAATCTCAAAGGCTGGGAAATGGGTCCCACACGATTTGTCAGAAATCAACAGGCAACAGCGTGTAACCTGTTGTGTTTCACCGCATTCTCGTGAACTTCAAGCACCTTTTTTAGACCGAATCATAACTGGTAACGAGAAGTGGATCCTTTACAACAATGTTAAGTGCAAAAGACAGTGGCTAAGTGTGGTTCAAAGCCAATTCTACAGCCGAAAAGTGGACTGCACTCTAAAAAAAATTTTGGTGTGTATGGTGGGATTTGAAGGGAATTGTTTATTATGAACTAATGGGTGACAATCAAACAATAACATCTGAAGTTTACTGTCAGCAGCTAACTCATTTAAAAACATTTTACAGGAAAAACAACCTTCTTTGATCAATCAAAAAGGAGTCATTCTGCACCATGACAATGCCAGACCCCACACTTCAAGAGTAACCAAAAATCTCATTGAAGGAATTTAGCTGGGAAGTCATGCATCACCCAAAATATTCTCCCGATCTTGCTCCAACCGATTTTCATCTTTTCAGGAGCTTACAGAATCATTTAATGGGACAAAGGCTTACTTCAAGAGAAGAGGTCAAAATGAAGCTAGTTTCTTTTTTTGAGCCCAAACTGGCTAAATTCTATGAAGAAGGAATCAGAAAGCTTATAGCAAGATGGGAAGATGTAATTATAAAAATAGTGCCTATGTTGAAGACTAAATAAATATATTTTTGACAGGATTTTCACTTTACTTCAAATTAAAAAATTGGACAGAACTCTTGTTACCACCTGATATTATTAAAAATGCTGTTATAGTTCATCTATACATATAGAACTTTTAGTCAATATTGTCATTACTAACACTGATGTTTGGATATACATTCTACAATTTAAATTAATGAGTTTCCAATTTGGAAAATAAAAGGAAATGTGTGATGTATTGGCCTTATTCTCCTACAGCTGATAACAATGATAAAAGTTTCGACCACGGTAACTTTTAAAATATTTGAAAGAGTTCACCCTGCAATCTTCAATTACCAGACAAGGCATTAAAATGATGATTGCGCCAGACATGGATGAACAGCTAGCAGTTACACTTAAAGTAAAAGTGAAGCATCCACTACATTAGCATACTTTTATCTTTATTATTAGAAATTGAATTATTACTATTTTTTAGGAATTATGTAAATACTCACCATAGTCACAACGGAACTCGAAAGTAACCTGACACTATCTCTTTATGTACCTTCTATCTCAAATACTGCAACGATAATCTTAATTTAAGATCGCAGACGCTGAGACGAATCTGTGTTATAATTTTCATCGCCCTTCCAACCGATGTAAACACACGAAGTTCTTGGCGCCCAGCATAAGAGCATATTAATATGGTTTATTTGGTTAGGACGCTTGATATTGCGATACTCATATAAAAAATGTTCAAAATATTAATGATTCAACATCATGGGTTCATGGCATTCTAATTTATTTTAATGATTAAACCAGTAAACCAGTGCCTTCAACGTCCTATCTTTCATAAGATTAATAACTTCCTAGATATATGTAAAGTTCGTTGGTGGTTAGTGTATTTTTGAAGTTACCAACTCATTACAATTCCTATATCTATACTGCCCGTGTGACCTTACTCAAGGAGAATAAAGGAACTCATCAATAGGAACTCAGCTTGTATTCCAGGAAATTGGCACGAGAAATAGCTTGGAAATTCTTGGGATGCTTGAGCCAGTCCAGAGCGTCCAGATGATGGTTAGGCCAGTCCAGCTTCAGGTAAGTGTGGCCAGTCCAGAGCTATAGCGACTGCGGCTTGAAATGTTGCACCAGCACGGTAGGTGAGTAAGTGGGCTTCACAGCGAGTGCACAGTCAGTGCACGGTGAGTGTCTTCACAGCGAGAGGGTTCCAGGTGAGTGGGTGGCAGACGGTCCCCCAAATTCAGGGAATTTTAACCTAACGTCACATGTTGAAGTTCAGAAGTGGCGTGGCTAGGAGAGCTACGTCTAGATAACGCGCGAGAGAATGTTGCCAGAAAGATTTTTGATTCCAAATACTCTCTGGCTAACCCTCCTAATATTAATATTATTTGTTGAGATCCAACTTCAGTATATATATTTATACATATATATGAGTTGCTACAGTCACCCGTTAAATTACTTCTGTCCCGTTTT
>VCRD01002065.1:0-34739 GCA_006783055.1 Trinorchestia longiramus
TGACGTCATCATACCGCCATTTGTTTTTGTCAATCGCGACTGTACGGGTCGCCCCCATGTCCGACTTGCCCCCACACTACCCTACCTAACATAGTTTGTCTAACTGTATTAATTTGCGTGCGCATCTATCACAATAAATCCATATTTATTATTGATTTCTTATATTTCTATTTCTATATTTTCCCCATTTGCTCGGTGTATGATATTACCTAAATTAGAATAAGTATTCAGTGCATTTTTGTAATATTACTAGTATATTTTCAATAAAAATGAGTGATTCCTCACTCAATAATACATATTCCATAAAAATTCGTTGAGCCTTCAATAACTAATATATTTTAATAAAATATACATCTATCAACATATACACGGAATTTCTTGTGCTTGGTGTACGATTGCACTCGTATCATCCGCATTTGAAACGAGGGCTATTCGAAAGAGGTTGTGTGCTTGGTGGCTCTGTACATTTTAGATACTGCTAATTTCTGTCTGTTATGAAAAAATGGATGCCAAACTTGCCCTCATTAAGTCTAATAAATTATCTGGATTAGCTGATCAATTGAAGGTAATAGTAGTTCTGTTTTTTGATGATTGAAATTTGAAAATTATGTGAATAATTTTTCAAAAAATTACTGTACGTAAAAATCGGGTAATACATCATATGAAAGCTCGGTACTAATTTGTAGCATTATATTTATTTACCCCTATATTAATAGCCATTCAAGTTATGTTTTGAGGAGTTTTGGGTCCTAGTTACTAATTTAATTAATTAAAATATTTCGAATTAAAATGTAACTCAGCTGTACACTAGAAATATTCACCCTGTCTATGGACATCAAGAGATTTCATTGTCCCCGGTAGGAAATTCGATGATGAAAGATAACCTTCATTAGATTTTTTTGTTACAATTGTATATTATGTACTGTTCCTTAAAAATATGATGTAATTTTTTAACATTTTTGTTGAATTTTAAAGACTTGTAAAAGTTCAAGGTGGACAAGGGTTGCCGGATATGCCTTTTTTGGTCAAAATGTTGAAATCTGGCCTTTATTGAAATTATTTGACTCTTGTATATGATGTTTAGTCATTTTCCGTATATTTTTCCTCACCCAGCATATAAATAATATTTTCTGTAATGTGACATATTTACATCATAGAGTATTGTCATTCTACTAAACATTTTAATTGAATAGAATTATTTTGAAACAAACATAGAAATGATTAGCATATAATATCTTAGTTACTATATTGATACATGTTTTATTTATGCTTTGTTTGCTCTTTCTTACATAGCCACTCTTATACAAGCCAAAACATTAATAAATCTTTCTTGCATCTTCAATGGAATATTTATTTAACCCTTTCAATCTGACTGGCTACACCAGTAGCCACTGCATTTTTTGTGTTATTAGTTTCCTATAGCATGATTAGTTATTTTTTGTGTTATTAGTTTCCTACAGTGTTTGCAGCAAGTGTAGGATGACCGGCATCTGAAATAACCATTTTTCTATCCTAAGAAATGGATAGAAAATGGATCCTAACTTGATTGCACAAGTTCATTTTGATAGGCATGACACTATTCTAATAAAAAATTCATAAAAAAATGTTCTTTCAAATTGTCAGATTGAAAGGGTTAAGTATGCATGTTGATGCAAATTGTGTGATGCTGAAGATGCATTCAATCACTTTTTGTTACTTATTTAAAATAATATTTTGAGCCAAAACTTATTAATTAGAGTTATTTGACTTATCAATGATGTCATTAACTATTGAAAATATTGGTGTTGTTGATCAGCAATTCAGGAAAATTAGTTTAAATGATTGAAGATTGGAAAATATCTCTGAGAGTACAATTTCATGAGTTACTTTTTGGCTTAGCATATATTACCATAAAAATTTCTAGGAATTATCTATCTATGCACTTCATCATCTTAAAAACTTTAGTAAACAATGTTTTCATTGAGAGACCATTTTTGTTTGTAACTACATATAAAAATAAACAAAGATACTGAATATAAGCCAATTGTTTGGATGCTTTCATATGAGTAGGAGCTTGTCTTATTAATAACTGAATAGCTGCAAAAGTCTTGGAATGACATATACAATGTTGAAATGCTTTAACACATTGACCATGTGTTGGTAAATATTTGAACTGCAATTTAAATCGTAGCCACTGTGTTGAATCATGCATACTCTACGGCAATGAACCTAGCATTAACAACCTCAAAATTAAATAATTCTTTTCTATTTCAATAAAAGACTCAAATGAAGAAAATAAAGTCAACATTTTGATGTAGAGATACCCTATTTATTTACCTAAATAAATTGTCATTTTATTGTAATTTCTATGGTTGGTTGCTTCAATATATTATCAAGTGATTGGTGAAATAAAGCTATCTCTAAATTTGGTTTGAATGGCCCTGAGCCACATAATTAAAATTTATTAATGCTAAATAGAGAATTAATATCACTTCTAAAGGATACAGAGTCTCAACACTTTATAGAGGCTACTAAGAATACATGAGAGGTATTAAAACTTTTGGTAGGTAAACTAATTTTGGTGTGACTGACTAACATCCATGTAGCAGTTATTTCCAGAAATTTTTTGCATGAAAAGCATTTAATGTTGCTTAATTTTGTGTTTTGTACCCAAAATAATCCAGCATTTTCTTATTCCTGGGTATCATTTGAATCTGCCTCAGAAAATAAATTTGAAATTCCAGGAGTGCAGCACAGATGAACACCTGCAGGTGTTGCGCTACAGCTCCCGCTGTGCATATGACAGCAGCACTGTGCATCCTGATCTCCTGGCCATTGTTTCTCAGGCTTGTGATGGCCTGGCTTCTGTAGCAAGTTTCAACCTTGTCACCTTCTATAAAAGTCTTTATTATGTAGTTCAAGTGGCAGCCAAAAATGTGAGTTACAACTAAAATTTATGGTATACTCCTATGTATTCTAAATTTCTTGGTTGCCTTTTAGAAAAGTCTTCCAATAATAACTTTTAAGTTGAAGCCAAGTTTTTTGTGCATTCTGCTTATACTAAAATTCCTTAGTTTTGTGAATATTGATGATAATTCCTAGTATAATGTCATTGATGGATACTTTTTGCATATTTTAATTATTTTATTGTGAATTTTCATTAGTTTATCATTACCAGGTTTTTATAACAATGTTCTACTCTACAGGATGACTTCCACAGTGCTTTACGACTGCTTTCCTACCTCAGCTCACACATCAGCAAATGCCACAATAATGCTGAAACTTCAGCCTTCATCAAATCACTGTACCAGTTAGCGTGGAACCTCTCTCTCCGCACCCCTGATGCAATAGCTGCACTAAAACTGCAACGTCATGCTCTCATTTTTCTTTTAACTGCTGTTCCTGATTCAATTAATAAAGTAGTGTCACTTGTAACTATGGCAGCATCCAGTTTTTCTAGGAAGTGCAAGAATGAAGTTTCTCCTCAAATGAACAAAAACTTGAATGAGTCTGGAAAGAAATGTGAAATCAGTCCAGCTGAATCCAAAAATAACTATGAAGTCCAACTTGTATCATTTTATCATCAAATTCTTTTAGCTGTTTTTGCTCACACAACTTTATCCAAAAAATTGATTCCTTCTGACATTGTGGACATTATAACCCTTTTGAGCTCCTGCAAGATTCATGAGCATCTAAATATATTGAAGTATTCCCTGAAGACATTCAAGAGCCTGTGTGGTCAGGTGTGTTATAGTGCCGTGTACACCGGACTACAGACTTTGCTCTCAGCCCTCCAAGTTCGACACTGTGGTGCTCCTGCTCATGATCTGGTGACAGCAGTGGGCGTGGTGACGCATTACCGTGAGACCATCATTGTGGATGCTGGTGCACGTAAAGTGGCTCTTCAGTGTCTGCTTGCTGCTCTTGATTCCTTGGAAGATGATTCTCAGGATGCTTCAGTGAGTCCACACCAACTTGTTTTTCAATTCTAAAAGTTTGTTCCAGATTTCTTATTGAATTACTACTTTTAATATTTCATGTGTACTTTGTGTGTATTTTTAATTGGTCATTCATTTTGTTCCGTAAGTAATGTGTAAATCCTAATCCTGATAATTGGCTTTATGAACCACTGATTAAAAGCTTCTGGTTGCTTTTTACCGGCTGTGCTTAGCTAAATATTTGTAATGAAATGGTTTTCCAAACAATTTCATATTTTAAATTTGGGAGTTTTTATCTGTATTGATTTCAGATAGTTGTGAAATTATATGCTTTTCATTTTTGAATTACATGCTACTTGTTCTGAAGTTTATGAACTGGACTGGATATATTTATTAAGTGATGACAGCTCTAAGTGAGATTAAAGCATTGAAGAAGAATCATGTTACTTGTCTTGTGCTACTATTTATCTCAAATTAATTGGCTCTAGTCTTGTATTGCACAATTATCCCTTTATAATTAAAATTATACATCAGGATTTTTATTGACAGCCTGTTAATACTTTGGTGTTTTATTTTCTAGAACCTGCTGTATACTGAAATTTTCCATTTTATTTTAATTTCTTTGGGGGAAGTTGCTGAAAGTTACTTGGTTCACATCTTGATACTTTTATTATAAAAAATTGTTTTTCTTCATACTTTGCATTTCAACAGCTAGGGTGTTCTTGTTTGTCAGTTTAACCAAAATTACAATAATGCTTGGAAAGCCATTTGTAGGTACACAAATAGTTAATTTTTGCTATAGTTTAAGCATAGCTTCTATGCTATGCTTGTATTTTCATTTTAAAATCCATGCCAATGTACTTGATATATGAATAATCTCTGAAACTTTGTATGTGGAATTGATTTACTATTTACTTGATTTACTCCGTGTGAGCAGTACGTGCCAGTGTCGATACCTGGGCTGGATCAGATTTTGAGTTTGGTGCTCTGCTACATCACACCTGATGCTGAAGTCTCTGTCAAGCTCAAGGTAAGTCTTCTTGTCTTGACACTCAGTGAAGTTTCTATTCATTTCAGTAGGTATTTCATAGGAGATGCAAGCTCCATCTATAAATTCCTTCTGTCTCTTCAGCTGACATGAGTCACTTGAGGCTGAAATAAAGCAATCACCTCTCAGGGTGAGACTGTAGTGATGCATGGTGCAATTATTAAACACATATTACTATAGAATCAAAACTTGTGTAAATGTCTTTTAGTAATGTCCTTCCCTTACATTTCATAGACTTGTTTCATTTCTTTACATGCTACTTTATGACTTCAAAATAAAATTATTGGCACAACACTGAAATAATCTTTATAGCTGTCATTTCTTGGTCAAAGATGAATAATTAGCTTTAGCAGGTTACATGTTGAAAAGAGTAACATTATTTTCATTACTCTGCTAAGAGACTAAAAATTTGAATTCATTTTTTTGATGAACAAGTCTT
This sequence comes from Trinorchestia longiramus, assembly GCA_006783055.1. Classification (NCBI taxonomy): domain Eukaryota; kingdom Metazoa; phylum Arthropoda; class Malacostraca; order Amphipoda; family Talitridae; genus Trinorchestia; species Trinorchestia longiramus. The sequence continues at coordinate 5,405 of VCRD01002065.1, forward strand.
AAGTTCATGCTTGTTAATGAATATTTTATTGAATTAAATTTTAGTACAGTGTTTATGTTCTTTGATTTGGTGAATATGGATAATTTTCATGTGATGAGGTGCTTGTTTGAGTCCAAATATTTTTGAAAAGACATTTATGAATTGTTACACTTTAGGGAAAAATATATTTTTCTTGTCCATGTTACTGTAATTTGTCATTTAAGTTATAAAATGTTCCTTACTTGTTAAGTAATTTGAACGTATTTGGCACAGCTTGATCTCCCTATTACTATCTTATTTTTTCATTGGTGTCTCTCAATGAAGGTTCACTGAGCTGAAGATGATTGCTGTACATCTTGTTGGCTTAGAGGGTGTCAGGTTGAGACAAGATTGCAGAGCATGTCTTCTAGGTTATGCAAACAATATTGCTTTGGTACACCATGGTATATGTGTTCTTCAAAGGCAACTCTGGCTACTCCTAGATTTCTTTTTGATGCACAATTGAGGAATTTTTGGGTTAGCTTTAGCAATAGAACTGTGTTCAATCAATCTACATATTTTTGTGATCAAGTGGAAAATCTTTCAACAAGTGAAACTCCATCTTGATTAGAGAAAATCTGGACACTGCTGGTTGCTAGGCATGTATTGTGTAACCTTGCAGTTTTAAATTCAATGGTACTATGTTTGATCGCAGGTGGTCGGTAGCATGGAGCGTTGGTATAAAACCCTCGTAGCACAGCTGAACCAAGAAACAGTGTCTTCAGTGCTCAGTGGAACAGAGATCATGCAAAGAGCTGCCACGTGGAGCACTAGAGCTGAGTCCAGCTTGCGGCTTCTGCTGCCTCTCGATGCTGAGGCTGCAGCTCACTATCATAATTTGGGTATGAAGTTGTTTGCGTTTACTTTGCTATTATAATCTAGGCCTGGATATACTAATGCTGTGTTCAACTGTAATTGCTGTAAAAAATCAAATATTTATTTATTGTTTTTCTTTTATATGTACGACTATTTGACGTATGGGAGCTGTTGAGGTTCGTTGCTCCACTCTTTATCCATGTTTTTTAAAAAATATTTTATTTTTTCAATCCTAGTTATAAGTGTAGCAAATTTTGCAACTGCAAGAATGACCTTTTGTTTGTCATTGCAAAATATACTTCAAAACTGTCTCATTTTAGTCCTCAATTTATGTTTTTATAGGTTCAACTTAGCATAACCTTGATGCCTGTGGTGTACTGAATGCACTTCTAAATTAATACATCATGGTTACTGATAGAGTGAGAATGAGTGGCTTTTGTGTCTCACAAGATTGCCAAAACTGAGTCACAGATGTGAACGATGGCTAAGAGCTGATGACTGCTTTTTGAATCTAGTCAAATTCAATATTAAAGATTGTTACGTGTGTTTCATTTTTGTCTCAAATTTTTGGAATTGATTAGCTTCTATGAAAGTTACGCTGTACATGCAATTTCATGTGAAATTTAGATGTGCAACACTAAAATGAAATTAGTTCCATTCAGCTGAACCCTGGCCACTAATGGTTTCCTTGCAGAAATATAAGGTTGGGGTTAAATTTAGTTCATTTTTGTTACCTAACTGCATTGCTTTACCAGATGTTACCGTCATTTTTTTTATATATTTTGCTCTATTTTCATCAATACTAATATTTCGAAAACTGTATAATCGTTGTTCATGTATTCCTACATTAAAAAAGCAAATTTTTGATTAAGAAAAATCTTGAATCTGAAAGTGCATCGTTAACTGAATTGCTGTCAATTCTCCACTACCAAAACGAGCTGTAAACTTCGTTCTTTTAAGACCAACAAATAACGTAGGAGTAGATGGGGTTTGTTAAAATTTTAAATTGCTAGAGAAAGCTGCATTAAAAGCACAATAAAAACCTGCGTTAAAAAAGCTACATTAGAAGCATATACCTGGACTGTCTGTGTTTACATGCAGTACCCTACCTAAGTCTGTATGCACAGGGGTGATATGCGTGAACCTCAAAGTGCTGCATTAAAGGCATTCAACGTAATTGTGTTCACATGGAGTACCTTAAATAAATGCAACTGTACAGGTGTGGTGTGCAGGAACCTCGGAGTGCTACATTAAAGGCATTCAACACAATTGTGTTCACATGGAGTACCTTAAACAAATGCAACTGTACAGGTGTGGTGTGCGGGAACCTCGGAGTGCTGTGCTTCCGTGCTAAGGCCTACACGAGCGCTGCAGCTTGTCTGGGTGCCTGCGTGGACCTGCAGGACCTCTACTGCACTGCACAGCCGCACCAGCTGGTCAGGCATGCCTTCATTGCTGTGTTTATGTTGCTGGGTCCTACAGGGTGTCTCAAAAAAATGTACTCACCCTTTAACCGTTGCTAACATGCTGTCTTCTTTGTGTTGCAGGTGTGAGGTTCGAACCTTTGAGAACATGATTAAATGTGATTAAAGAATCATGTTCGCAAAGGTTCGAACCTCACACCTGCAATACAAAGAAGACAGCATGTTAGCAACGGTTAAAGGGTGAGTACATTTTTTTGAGACACCCTGTAGTTGTACACTCGTGCAACGGACTAAAAGTAAGGGGAACCCTCGGTTGCTGGGTTTTGCAGTCTTGTAGGTGAATGTCTGTGGTTTCATTGTTGAAATAAGAAGGTTGTTTTAATCTTATTTCTTGTATTCTAGTGAGCATTCCAAACAAATGAGCTAAGCACTTTCTTCAATATTTTTGAGTAATATTATTTTTTTAATCTATCATTCAGTTAGGGTTTGGTGTTGTTCTTTTCGAATGAGAATAAAAGACGTATTTTCTGTTGGTTTTTGTGCACTAGATCTTGGGGAAATGAACGTATAATGTGGTACTACAATAAAAGTAACATTAAAACTCATTACATTTTAATTAATTAGGCTTGGCATAATTCTTTCTTTGGGTGCTTTTTCAATGAATGATGACGTACAGTTGAGAAATTTCTGGAGATCGTAAATAATATTCTTTAATTGCATTGTTCAGTATATTTCTTTTCCTTCTTCTTACATGAGCCATTTTTGAATTTCTTACTCTGCATTTAGTATAAATTTTGGGATCGTAGTTTAAATATTCAACATTCTTTGCCTATAACTGTTGTCGAAGTTTGATGTAAGTTGTACATAAATGTTATTCACAATACGTTTAAATGATTACTGTTTCTAGTTCACATTTTTCAGCATATGTAGGTTTTGCTAAGCCTAAAGTTTGATCATCTTTTATTCACGAGACAGACTCACAAATTTCAGTTTTTTATTTGTCTAAAGATGCAACAATTGTACACGGTATCTCAAAAAAATGTATTCAGTTTGATTGCACATTATTCATATATTTTGTTTTGATTTAGGTAGTTATTGACATACATAGATACAACGTTAATGAGTTAAATAAAAGAATACAGCTTAAAATATAAGAAAAGAACATTTTAATGTTTTCTCCTTCGTTTTGTCTTCCCCTAGTGATTGGAAGTCCAGAGTGAGTACAATTTTGTTGGTACATTTTTGTTGATTTTATTTGTTGCTTGCAGAGTTGCATGAGCAGTTCCATACACAAGAAACGTTCCGTGCTGTGCGAAGCTCACCGCCACAGTGAGAACTTTAGCGCTGCTGGGTCTGTGCTGGCGCTGCAGGTGCTTCACTACGCTGCTGAGTGCACCCTGCTTGGCACCTCCTCTGCAGAAGTGCCCTATGACTCCTTATTCTCCTTGTGGTTCAAGCTCAAGAGGGAAGCTGTAAAGGCAAACAGCTCTGCCCTGCAGGTGAGAATTAGGCGTATTTGTTGCACGGAAATGGAGTAATGGAAAGAGAGTATGTCATTTCTATTGCATCTTGCAATGGATACAAAGAGGAACACAGATGCAAGATCTGTAAATTTTATTCGTCAGCTTTAATTTTGAGCAAATTGTCTCAATCTCTTGATTAGAGCATTGTGGATCTTAATAAGTACACGTTTACGAATCAGGTTGTGTAATCGATAGAAAGCTGTCTTGCCTGCAGAGCAAAATGGAAGTGGAAGGAGAAAATGCAAGCCTTCTGAATGATCTATAATTCAATTTTGTGAAGCAATTTCATTATCTTTTGCAAGCAAGATTTTTCACTTGTGATTAACGAAATGAATTAGGCGGCTCCAAAATTTTTTTTATTATTCATATGATAAATGTAAAATGCTTTTGACTGTTGTGCGCCGATGTCATAGCTTACTTTGTTGCTTGTCAGAAATTTACTACGGTGAAAGGAAATAATGTAGAGGTCAGTTGTGTGTGCATTATTCCTATTTTTGAGACAGTGAGTCTTCTAGAATATTATCAAGAGTAGAAAGGAAGTTCTTCCTGACGGTCTTTTGTTCTCGTTTTAATTGCAAAATGTTTGTGCTTTCATAGAGATTAGAAGTATGAAGCAACTATTTTGTTTAGGAATAAGCTTCTGTGTTAATAATAATGAGTATGATAGTAGTGTTGTATCTATTTAGGATAAGAATTGAGGAACCAGTTAGGTATTTCTGCTAGCTAATATTAAATACTGAATGTTAACATAAGTTAGGTAGCATTGGTAGTGTGTAGTATGAAGGTTTTTATGAGTTCTGTTGCATGCAGTATTGATTTGAACAGAAGCACTGGTATGACCATAGTTAAAGAACGACTTATACTTGGTGCATATGCAGCACTCCTACACTTACTGTGTACGGTTCTCATTCTTTACTCATGGTCATTGTGTGCAGCACTCATTCCTACAGAGTGACAGTGTGCAGCACTGATTCCTACACAGTCAGTGTGCAGCACTCATTCCTACACAGTGACAGTGTGCAGCACTCATTCCTACACATAGTAGCAGTGTACATCATGTGTCTGCAGGGTGTGGTGGTCTGGACGCTGGTGCAGGCGGAGGTCGTCCGACACCCTAACCTGAGGCCACCCAGTGACCTGCAGGTCGAGCTCCTGACGCGGGAGTACAATGCTGCTGCCTGCACAGGGCCTGGGTTGGTGGTTCACTTCGCTGTTATATATATATATATATATATATATATATATATATATATATATATATATATATATATATATATATATATACTGTATATATATATATATATTTTTTCATTTTATTGTCGATTTCATTGCTGTCCTCTTTTACATTATGTACTGTGTTCTGTTCCCATCAGTTTTCTGTCACTGCCTGGGTCGGTGATTCACATCGCTATGAGAGAGTTTCTTTTGTTTCCTTCTTTCATTGTCTTGATGGTTTCGTTGCATTCCCTCTTTAGCTTCATTTATTGTTTGGTTTTCATTAATTTTGCCTTTTATATACTGATCGCTAGGGTATTTCTTTAGGTATATACTCCCCTAGGATTGTTGAAGTCTTCTGGAAGGTATCTTAACAGACTTGAGAACCAGTGTCCCAATTACCTAGACTAAAACTCAAATGCATTGAATTGAAATCATTAAAATTGGAAAAATGAATTGTTTACATTAATGCATCTTCAATGCAGCTAAGCTTACAGAAATTTATTCACGTATTTGCTGGTTTCAAATAACTAATTAAATAAGACATTCCGGAAAAGTTAATCGTTTATAAATATGTAGGATAACTCAACTCACACATATGTAAGAGTGAACAGGAAAGTATTTTTCATATTAGCATAAATTTATTTATTTTTTCCCGGAAATACTCATATTATCTTAACTGTTTCATAACAACCTGATAAACTAAAGCCTTTTCAACTGAGTTTTTAGAATACGAATACACTTTAAAATGATGTCGAATGTTTCAGATAGGGTTTCAAGTATTATGTCTTCTGTAACAGCACTTGTCACTTTCTTTTTTCTTAGTACTACTCATCAGAATTTTCTATACAAGAACTACTCGATACTTTTTCTTTCTTTAACTCGTTCGTTACCTCAACATTTTCTCAGTGTCACTCATTAGGTACTTTTTCTTTTCTTAGTCGCTCACTACTTTTCCTTTCAGTGTTGCCTGCTACCGCTAATAAAGTACAATAATGACGCTAAAACAGCTTGTTGCACTGCGCAGGGTTGACTGCAGTGCAGAACAGCTGCAGTGTGCGCAGCTGCTGTTCTCCTATGCCCTCAATCAGCTGCACACAGCCTCCGTCTCCTCCTCCTCCTCAGCTCTACAGCTGGTGGTGCGGGCACTCATCATGTGTGCGCAGGTGCTGTCCTTTTTTTTCCCTGCTTAAATGTTGGCGACTTTTAAAATGTTCGTGACATTGGTAACTCTTAAAATGTTTTAAGTTGAATATCATTCAGATCAGAATTATAATAAATGTTACTTGTGTTACAGGTAGCGTACTTCAAACCTGAAGTTAGTATACCAAAGGCATTCTCACCTGACGCTCTAAAAACAGAAACTCTTCGTGCGTGCTGCCCTGACGATGGCCAGAGCGTTACTGAACCACTTTGCTGTTCGTGGTCACAGCATGAGGGTTGCCCAGCGCTCTACCTACTGTCATTTGCTCTCTCTATTTGTAACATGGTCGGTTCCGTGTCTCCCTTTGATGCTACTCTTCTACTTCAAACTAAACAGCTTACAAACCTACAAAATTCCTCAAAATCCGTCTCGACAAAGTCGCCTAAATCTGCTCGAACTAACCAAAACATGACAGAACGATCTAAAAGGTCGAGCTCTAAGACTGATGCAGTGAAGGAGACAGCAACTGAAATGTGTATACCTGCTGAATGGTTGGAGACCTGCGCTGATCTTCACTTTTGGCTGATGATGGCGCTGCAGCAGCTACAAAAGATCACCAAAAAACAGGTAAATGAGCGTAATTTAGGGAAGAGAATGTCCGAAACTTTTGTATTAGTGCGGTTTCGAAGAAAATATACGATAATGGTAGACCTAGTTTATTAGGATTAACGTTTGTTTCTTTCGAGTGTACATAGTTAAACTTGGAAGTTTTTGCCGTAGATTATTGCCACGTAATTCGCAGTCACGGATCATATTTTTATACTGATTTCTAGCACAATATCAATTCAATTATTGAATTAATTTTATATGTAGGAGCTGAGAATCCCAGTCCTTCTATTATATAAGTAGGTCACCTTCATGTAAAGTGGCAATTCTTGTATGAAGAAGTTACTCTTCTATAGAGAGGTCACCTTGTTTACAAAAAAGCTTTTCATGTCAAAAGAACTACTATTTTAATGTAAAGGCTATCTTACCAAAAAGACTACTTGAATACTCTTAATAAGGATACTTCCTTGATAAGAATGCTGTCTGATAAATAAAAAGACTACTTTCTTAAGAATGAGGCTATTTTAATAAGAAGGCCGCGCTCTCAATCAGAAGGCTACTATTTTAATAAGAAGGCTATTCTCTTGATAAGAAGGCTATCCTCTTGATAAGAAGGCTACTTTCTTAACAAGATGAACAATACCTGTGTACATTGTGTATAAATATTGAGGCGTATTCATGTTCTTAGGACGAGGTAACTGTAGTACCTTCGTCACTGACGGCGGCCGCTGCAGACCTGGGCGACGAGCAGCAGCCTGACGACGTGTGCGACGTGCGGAGTAATACTGCAGCACTGCTGTACAACCCCTTACTGCTGCACAGTGCTGCACACCTCCACCAGGCACTGCACTGCTGGCAGCTCTTGATGGTGGGCATTGGTATCGTGAGTACACGAGTGATTTGGTATCGTGAGTACACGAGTGATTTGGTATCATGAGTACACGAGTGATTTGGTATCATGAGTACACGAGTGATTTGGTATCATGAGTACACGAGTGATTTGGTATCATGAGTACACGAGTGATTTGGTATCATGAGTACACGAGTGATTTGGTATCATGAGTACACGAGTGATTTGGTATCATGAGTACACGAGTGTATTCGTATCATGAGTACACGAGTGATTTGGTATCATGAGTACACGAGTGATTTGGTATCATGAGTACACGAGTGATTTGGTATCATGAGTACACGAGTGATTTGGTATCATGAGTACACGAGTGATTTGGTATCATGAGTACACGAGTGATTTGGTATCATGAGTACACGAGTGATTTGGTATCACGAGTACACGAGTGATTTGGTATCATGAGTACACGAGTGATTTGGTATCATGAGTACACGAGTGATTTGGTATCATGAGTACACGAGTGATTTGGTATCATGAGTACATACATGATGGTATGTTTTTTTAAAGCGACATCACATAGACATTCTGACTGAAATAGTGAACCTCGTTGTCTATGCGTTGTGAGCACTGCAGGGAAGAGAAGCGAGTTCAGGCTTTATGGAATGCTTTAGTGTTCGTCATTTGTCCGTGGGTGAGTTACTTATCTTATTATAATTCTGCTTGTTCCTTCCTTAGTTAGTTAGTACGTTACGCTTTCGTCGAGTTTGCCGTATCATAGCTACCGAATTCCGCTGTGTAACATTAAAAGATGGCCTTTACATGCATTGATATGTTTGACATTATATATAAACTTCTCCTAATTGTTAAAATATATATTAATCAGAGAACCATAACTTACATAAAAAACTGTTACAATGAAACGAAGATTGAAAGCTGCTCTCGATAGAATGAGACTCTGCAGGCAGATAATAAGAAATGAACAACGGCAGGAAATCCTTGAGAGGGTGAGGCAAGCTGCAATGAACGATGTACAACGTGAAGAGTACCGTGTGAAGCAAAGGAATTTATCACAACAAAGAAGGAAAAATATGTATGAGGAAAAGCGGTCTCAGTACCTCCATCAGCAAAGAAATTTATCCCGGCAAAGGAGGGAAAATATGGATGAGGAACAACGGGCACAATACCTTGAGCGGCAGAAAAATTTATTTCAGCAAAGAGAACATAACATAAATGAAGAAGACAATGAATTATGATCAAAATCAAAAAGAAAGATATAGTCAGAGAATTGGAAATATGAATCCTGGTGAAGTTAACCATTTAAGGCAAAATCAATTGCAAAGACAGCGCATCAGAAGAAATGGACCAGTATATTTCTCATTCCGTGGAATTTCCACGGATCCTGCTAGTTCATATAATTAGTCATTATTTATTATTATTAAAGTTATTATATTAGTATCATAGTTATTATATTATTATTGGTTGGTTTACAATTATCTACGTGTGGCGGAAGGCGTTTTGCTTCGGGTAAATATAATGACATGTCTAATTTATTTATTAGTGATTGATTTAATGCATATAAAAGGTAAAAGTTTATCTGCCTACTGTCAATTGCATGATTGATTGTTGATGAGTTCTTTTCTCTCTCATCATTTACGTAATCCTGGTTCAATACATGGGTCTTCTGCATGCTGTCCTACTACCATATTTCAATTAATACTTGTAATTAACAATTAATTAAATGCAACAACATACACACGTAACCGCACTAGAGGGACTCTAATCCTCTGAATACATGATATGTCAAAAGAAATTCCCAGTACTTCTTTTCAATGGCAAGATGAGGGTAATGATACACACAAAAGATTTAATACATGCTATTGTAAATTTACGAGATGGGAAATGTGAGTCATGTACCACATTTTGGCATGTAACCCACAACATGATATCCTATTAAGCAGTGCAGTATTAATGGATAAATTGCATACCAAATAATTGAATAATTAAATGTGCATACGGAACAAATTAATTAAATGGTGTTCAAATCAATTTACGAAATTTACCTTGTCGCTAACCTCGATCACATAGAAATACTTATATTAAACTTGCTCTTACACAGGAGATTCGCCGTTGATGATGGCTACAATGTTTAACACTTACGATAAACACCTTAAAAATGCTGCTAATTTTCCCTCTTATCACGGTGCCCCCTTTATTTCCCCCTGCCCTAGACCTAAATGTTGCTCTCCGTCCCAACAGTCTACATCGTCGACGAGATCTAGTTTCCAAGTCCCCCATTAAACACCTTTACACCTATTCCACTCATACCCCCGAACTTATACCTATCCCCTCAATGTCGACCTGGCTGCACAAACCTACATTGCTGTTGAGATCTAATTCCCCAGTCAAAGTCCCAGCTGTGGAATCGTTCTCGCTCCTAGCACTGTCGCTCGCACTTATTGCCTTGCTGTAATGACCCCGTAGGTTTCCTGAATCCTGCTTATATACTCCGGTGGTGTTTTCTAGAAATACGCCTCCTAACTTTTGGCTTTCCGTTCCGTTTCTGGAACGGAAACGGAATATGCGGTTATGCTGCGCGATGACCGTTGGCTTTTACTGGGTCTGTGGCCCAACTGCTCGCATTCCCACATCCTGTATATTGTATCCCCTACATCCTTACATGTTCACATCATTCAACATCACTATGCCTTAACACTACTATCACCACATCACTACTATCACCACACTACGAAATGAAAGGAAATATGACATTTTTACTATAATAATGCATCTGCATTTAATAATTCGGATGCGGATCTGAAAAAATCATGAGGATATTCGTACCACCTGTAGTTGTAACCAAGTAGTTCGCAGTAAGCAGTAGCTAAGACTCAGCAGTGGGCTAGTAAAGTGTTATTTTGACTTCCATGACGGTGACGTAACGGCCTAGTAACGCGTTACCTTGTCACCTATGACTGACGTAACGGCCTAGTAACGTGTTATCTTGTGACCCATGACTGTGACGTAACGGCCTCGTAACGTGTTATCTTGTGACCCATGACGGTGACGTAACGGCCTAGTAACGTGTTACCTTGTCACCCATGACGGTGACGTAACGGCCTCGTGACGTGTTATCTTGTCACCCATGACTGTGACGTAACGGCCTCGTGACGTGTTACCTTGTCACCCATGACGGTGACGTAACGGCCTGGTAACGTTACTTCGTGTGCAGGATGGGGGCGTGGCACTGGCGTTTCCGACGATGGTTTGCCGTGCCATCGCTGCGGTTGGTCACTTCTGCGTCCTGCATGGCCGCACCGTCGCTGCTGTGCTGAGCTGGAAGCTACTGCTCCATTTCTCTACGTCATCTGCCCTGCACTCCTACAAGCTCAAAGGTTGCTCTAGTCTTATAACGCTATGAACTGGACTAGATTTTTACTTGTATTTTTGTCTGGTTCGCCGAAAAACGGGTTTCACTTGTTTTGGTTGAATTTATCCTAAACTCTGAGTGCAATCACGCCACTAGAATGTCAGATACTCGAAAGTCGACGATTTAAATTCATGAAATTTTACATGTCAAGTTTGAGCATTTGGTGTTGGCTCGTTTAGCTTTCCATTATTTATTTAAAGTGATATTCATGGTGCCCTAGTTTTGAGTCATACATGTGTTTTTTAGATATTTCTAAGAAATCAAGTCTTTTGTCTTGAAAGAACCCAATGATGATTGGCAACATCCGTTTCCACTTTTCTATGCTTTGCTTTGTCTTGTTCGATTCTTTATTGAAAGCAACAGAAGCAAGTTTTATTTGATCCATAGTATTATGAGATAGCTGGGTATGTTTCAGTTTGCATGTGTCCCCATCTACGAGCACACCCTGCTTTTAAAATATTTTATTTTCATTCTAGTCAGCCGGAAGATCAGAGAAAAGTATTTAGTTTTTCATGAAATTACTGCTCTTTAAATCTGTAGACCTTGTAGTATCTGACGGCATAGTTGTTTCTGAGACAATTATATCGAAAAAACTCCTCGCAAGTGCAATAGTATCGCGTTACGAGTATGCTTGATAGGGACATGCGCTTTTCCAGCTAGCATTTCTTGTATTTTACTATACAGTGGGACCTCGACATACGAATGACCTAACTTACGAATTATTTAACATACGAAGGGTCATTTGGTTCAGATTTCTGCCCATGGAAATCTGAACCAAAAAATATTTGTACGCTGGGCGGAAATCTGAACCAAATGACCATTCGTATGTTAAATAATTCGTAAGTTAGGACATTCGTATGTCGAGGTACCATTGTATCTCCTTGCGTGAAAAACTCAAACAGTGCTATGTAACTAAAAAATATAAATATTTATTTAAACAATAGGAATGGTTTCATGGTTTCTGATTTTGTAACAACATAGTGAAAATTTTCGAAAGAAGTCCACGTTTCCATAAAAGCTCAATCTGTTTATAATTCAAGTCGTCTGATGTATCAGATACGCAGGAAATGTAGTTAGGCCCTAATAAACAATAGTATTATAAGAAAATAAAGTTATTATCTAATCAAGGACCTGAGCAACTATTTTAACTGATCATTATCCATCAGCTTGTTGTGAGCTGGTATGGAGCTGCCCCGAGCTTTTGGAGAGCTGTGTGGCAGAGCAGGTCCAGACTGAGCTCAGTGATGCAGGGTGCCATGACATCAACACCGTCATGCTGGCGCAGGTTGCACTCGCCTATTACCACTTCTGCAGGGGGCAGGTCTGTCCTGTTGGTGCTGGTCTTGCTTTCAAGTCACACACGACAGTGGGGCTCAAGTTCAGTTACTTTACCAGTCAGCAATAATGGCTTAGTGTCATGCTATTTTCTTTTATAATTTAACATTAAATTAGCAGGGATTATTGACAAAAAAATCTTGCATAAATATTTTTAAATGTGTTATAGAAACTGGACCAAAATTTTGTCAATTTTTGTAGTGAATGTCCTTCAATGGGAAGAGTTTTTCTTCAAAAATGTTTTTGTCTACATGAAAGTTGGTCCTATCTGACGCCATTTATTTCTAGATTATTTTATCCTTTGGAACTTTATTCTGTTGCTGTACTTACCCTTCTATGTATATACTTTGTACTTTTGATGATGATCGTCAATTTTTTATATCAGTCATAATTTTGAAAATATTTACGCATTAGTGTATCCGCAGCATATCAGCGGCAGTGGTACTAACCCTCCATCTACGGTACATTAGCGGCAATGGTTCTAACCCTCCATCCACAGCACATTAGCGGCAGTGGTTCTAACCCTCCATCTACAGCACATTAGCGGCAGTGGTTCTAAGCCTCTATCCACAGCACATTAGCGGCAGTGGTTCTAACCCTCCATCTACGGCACATTAGCGGCAGTGGTTCTAAGCCTCCATCCACGGCACATTAGCGGCAGTGGTACTAACCCTCCATCCACGGCACATTAGCGGCAGTGGTACTAACCCTCCATCTACGGCACATTAGCGGCAGTGGTACTAACCCTCCATCTACGGCACATTAGCGGCAGTGGTCCTAACCCTCCATCCACAGGGCATTAGCGGCAGTGGTACTAACGCTGTGTGTTTTACAGGAGCGCGAGGGGTGGCGCGTGTTACAGGGTGTGCTAAAGCACGAGGTAGTGGTGATGAAGAAGACGGTGCGGGCTACTGAAGTGCAGTGCCTTGCCCACTATACCGCCTCCCTCTACAGCTTTCTGCCCCCCAAACTGCTTGGGGGAGATCCCCCCCTCAATCCTGTACGTATGACTCAATCCTCTCAACTGTTCTATTCAGTTATTGTTCTTGCCTCTGCTCTCAACTACTCTATTCAGTTATTGTTCTTGCTTCTGCTCTCAACTACTCTATTCAGTTATTGTTCTTGCTTCTGCTCTCAACTACTCTATTCAGTTATTGTTCTTGCTTCTGCTCTCAACTACTCTATTCAGTTATTGTTCTTGCTTCTGCTCTCAACTACTCTATTCAGTTATTGTTCGTGCTTCTGCTCTTGGTTGTTCTATTCAGTTATTTTCTTTTTCTGCTTTCAATTGCTTTTTTATTTAGTGTTATTGCTTTTGCTCTCTATTTTTATTTCTCTTAGCTGTACACTGGATGTTCCTCTTTCTTTTGTTTTTCACCACTTTTTTTATCGGACCATTTTTTTGCCCTTAACTGTACCCTCAAATTGTGTTCTGTCATCATCCGTGCCCTTAAAATTCTGTTCTCATTTTCATCGACAACGATTGAGAGGCACTTTAATTTCAAAAGGTTGTTCACTGAAAAGGTAAAAACACACTCACAAACCACTGTTGACCCAAGCCCTAAAAGTCGGAATATTATTTCACAGAATATATGGCGGTCTCTTAATATATCATCTAGGACAGTGGTTCCCAACCTTTTTCAGCTTGTTACCCAATTTAGCATGCCACATTAAACATGTTACCCCTTTCACAAAATTTTGTCAACATTTTGCAAGTGTTTTGTCAACACTTGCTTTCTTGATTTTCAGAATTCTTAACATTTTTCTGTCACCCCTCCATTACCCCCTAAAAAATTGCTAAATTACCCCCAGGGGGTAATTTACCCCCAGGTTGGGAACCAATGTAGGGCATAAAAATAATGCTCGTTAGTAGACCATGTTTTGCAGAGACATAATTGCGTGGGGAGCCATAAACTAGTTCACGAATGACGCACAACCTAGTATACGATGTTGCTTGCCTGTGCCGTTATGTCTTGTGTGGAGGCCGATCATGACAGCGTATTACAATTAGCCATCTATTGTTTTTGGGGTGTAATTGAACAAGAATTCAATTGCTATTTATTGCAAACTGAAGTAACTTTAGCTGTAATCAAATTGTATTATACGAAATCTCTTCGGAAAAGTAATTATTGAGTCCCAAAGTCTAGTTAGAAAAGTCAAAGAATATTTATTCTTATTTTTCTCAAATTGCGACGTACATTGCATCATCCTTGCCAGTCATGTTGTGAAGAATGATTCACTATGAAAAAATATAGCAAACTGTAAAATTGGACTGCTCGAGTGTTCGACTTGAGTGTATAAAGCCCACTTATGGCTTTACTTACGGGTAACATGCCATTCAACGAATGGTCTCGCTTCCAGCCATTCACGTATAAAGATAATGCCGATGTTCTTATGTTACCATACTAGTCAGTAATTGAGTTGTGATATTTCAGGTGGCGGTGGCGCTGATTGCTGCGAGAGAAGCCCTAGCGCTCACACATACCGCCCTCGACGTGCCTGGTGAGTGCCGGCTCTTCTACCAATTACTACTTCTTACGACTGTGCTAGTGACCTGCGTTATGCTGTCACTGACTTCTATTTGCAGGTCTTATCGTGTGTGAAATTCGAATATGTATGTTGTGAGCTAAAATCGTTTTTCACTCGTTTTTATGAGATTATTACATGACGAAATTGTTTGTATAGTCGAAAATATTTGTGTTCATGTTCAAATTCAGTTTACATATACTACAACTTAAAATTGGAATAATTACGAGTTTATCCGCTGGTGGTTTCATAATTGAGACGATTCTTTCCGTAATGTTTTCGTTGCAATTGATGTTGATTTCTCCAATAGGATTCTGTTTATATACAACTTCATGCAACAAGTAAAGCGATAAACTTGCATGTAGGTTTTCATCTCAAATATGTTATGCCTTTATTGTGTTTTAGTTACTTGTCCATCCCACTTTTCATTGCTGCACTTTAATACATTGTCCAAGTCACTTTTCGCATCTATCATGAATGTTGTACTTGGAAACTACATACATTCTCGACTCTTCCGTCTTTTTTGAATGTTCACGCTTTCGATTTGATCATGATCGTAAAATAATTTATAATATTCTACAGCTTCTAGAAGATGTGCTACTTCTTGCAGATGCCCTCATACAAATTGCTGAATTTCAGAGCTGCACTGGTATTGGCGCGTGTCATGGCTACACCAGATGACATCAGCATATTTAGGACGCCTGGCGCTGCTCACTGCACAACCTCGTCTCGCTCGTGCGTACCTCAAGGCTCCGCTCGCTGCCGCTCATCAGGACGTTTTGCCGTACAGGTCCGTGCTCTTTCATTTATGAGACTTTGTAAAGGTAAATCAGGAGTTCATGACGGGCCTAGTCAGCAATTGTAGGCACTCAATGGGTTATTTGCTCATTATTAGAGTCGTTTATTTTAAGCCGAACAACTTTTGTGATGAAACTTTCTTGTGTGAAAGCGAGAGACTGTTTAATGCTAATTGATCTGAAGCCAAAGTTTGAATTCAATTATTAGGCGGCCAATAATAGTTGATCTTGTTGGCGACGCTCGTAGTGTGTATCCACTGCATTACAATTTAAAAGAAACCTACACCTCATTTCTCTTATATGTGTCGTGATCATCGCGCTCTGTAGCCATCATTTCATGGCTATCAAACATTACTTGTTCAGTGTGAACACTCGTGCACTGGGAAAACTATCTATTGACATTTTTCCAGTTTTCTTGCTCCTACGGGCCATGACGGCTAGCGTTAGTGTTGAGGGTACTGGAGCCAGAGTTGTCGAAGCAGCTCCTGATCCTATAACGACCAACGTCCTCTTTCAAGTTCATTAGAAGTTATTCACTTTAGTCTTATATTCTATATATGCACTGCTGGTCAAAAGAATAAGACCACACTTGATCTCGGCGTTTTGAGTACATGCATTTATTTGGGCGGAAAAATTCCTCTAAACTCATCAAAGGTGAGTGTAAAAAAGATCTTAATAGAAAAGATTTTCAGAAAATGTACCCAAAATTTTATTCGCCAGGAAATGAAAAGCATCTCATTATGCCTGGTCATAATTCTAAGACCAAGATTGAAATACGGTTTTCTTTTGCAAAATGTAAACAAATCAGACAGTTGCACAGAAGAGCTGATATGATGAGGATGTGCGTGATAAATTACTAACACGGGGTAGAATTGTGGAACTCAAAAACGTGGCATGTCACATAGAGCAAATGCAAGTGAACTAAATGAGAGTAAAACTATCGTCACAAACTTCTTGAAAAATCCTACTGAATATAGAACGCAAAAATCGATTGGTCGCCCCAAGAAGATCACTCCTGCTCTTGATAGACGAATAAGGAGGGAGGTTAAGAAGAACACAAACATAACTTCAAGGCAAATAAAGGCCAAAACTGATACGGACTGTAGTTCTCGTACAATTCGGTGACATTTAAATAATAAGGGTTTTAATAAATTAAAGCGATTGCAAAAGCCCCGTCTTGTTCTTCGCCACAAAGCCTCCCAATTTGCTAAAGTACCAAACAGGGGATATAGATAAATGGAAGAAAGTTGTGTTTTCAGACGAGAAGAAGTTTAATCTCGATGGCCCTGATGGGTGTCAGCACTACTGGCATGACAAATCTGTTCCAAATGAAACTTATTCAACAATGCATAGCGGAGGAGGATCATTGATGGTGTGGGGAACTTTCTGTTTCAATGGGACGCTTGAGTTACAGCTTGCGGAAGGTCGCCAAACGTTTGCCACATACGTCATCATGCTTGAACCTGGTTCTATCCTCACTGAGTGTCCTAGGATGTGAGGAGAAAACTGGATTTTCCAACAAGACAATGCAGCAGTCCACAACGCTCGACATTCGAAACAGTTCTTTGAAATCAATAATATCCAACTCTTAAACCATCCACCTGTCTTCCAGATCTCAACCCGATGGAAAATCTTTGGGGATGGATGGCCAAAGAAGTTTATAAAAATGGATTACAATTTTAGACCAAAGATGGTCTTCGTAAGACTGTGTCGATACTTGGGGCAAAGTCCCAGTGGACCTCGTACAAAAGCTTGTAACCAGCATGCCCAAGCGAATTTTTCAACTAATCAATAATAATGGAGGATACACTAGTTATTAAAATGTTTTTGTAACGTTCTATGTAAATCTATTCATAAATTTATTGTTTGGTCTTGTAATTTTGACCAGCTGTATTTAGCTAAAGCTTCATTTCTGTTCTTTTTCCGTGATAAAATGTTAAGAGGTCTACTTGTTTGCTTATCCATTATTCATCAAACCTATATAAGAACTGTGCACAACAATTTTATTTCAAATCGTTCAAAGTACGATTCAAATTTTGGTACTTCGTAACTGGTCTTATCGTTTTGACCAGCAGTGTATACTAACCTTGTTCAGTCTGTTACAGCGCTCACGTTAGTGTTTCAACTCTGCTTCATACCTTACATGTTTAGGAGAGGACCTTGGACCATTATTATTTTTTACTCTGGCGTTGTAAAGAAGTAATCATGTTGGTTGGGTGCAGAGCTGCAGTTGCCATCGCTCTTCTGGCGGAGGTGGACCTAATGTGTGACCAACTGGACGACTGCCGTGTGAAGGTGGACACATTACTGGTCCTGTTGTCTCGTCATCTGACCCGTTCTGTACAGGCTCTCGATTTCAGTTCCCCATGTGAGAGCTCCGTGCTCACGCCCCATAATCTTAACGAGAATAAAGCAAATGACGCCACTCCTCTCACGACCGGCTCGAGAATAAACAAAAGTTTCCGGAAGTTGCAAACGAGAAATGACAAGGAAAACACGCACGTGAAAGCCGTCTGTGCGTCCATGCGAACTGTACGCATTGAAGCAATGCGTCAGGCCAGGTCGAGCAGCGGAGAAAACTCCCCAGACGACGAGGAGAGCAAGGACAAATTCGTTATTGTTGACGCTCAAAACAAGCTTGGAACTCAGTGGATAGCCATCAAGTCTCGACTGAAGTTCCTTAGCCTGCCGAGCACCAAAATTAGTCGATACGCTCTCGATGGGGATAGGAAAACTTGCCCGGACTCTCCGTCCTTAGGACATAGAGAAGCTGCTTTGCATCTGCCGCCATGGCGTAGTCCGTATGAGCACTCGGAAGAGACAGGCAGAAATACGGGGGAGAGCTGTGTACTGGACGCTTATTTCCCTTTGTTATGTGAAGTGTACCTAAACACGGGAGCCATGCTCACATCCTACCACAGACTGGGGGCGCGCTGGCAAGCTGCACAAGATACTGTTGACAGGGTGAGAGTCTGGGTTGGATACAATTTTGGCAAATACTCCTAACATTAATGCAAGTTCATAATCATACTCTCTGGTACAAAGTATTTTCAATTAAATAAGTATTCATGAAAAATTTCGTACGTATTTGTTTTAGCATTCCTGCTCTGTTTTTCACTCTTTTCTCCTCGTAGTTCTTTTACGATATTTTATTATTTTTATTTTTTATTTTTTCATCTTGTAGATTTTTCACCTTGTTTATTTTTTCACTCTGTTGTTTTATTTTTTCACCTTGTTTATTTTTTCACTCTTTTATTTAACCTTGCAGTTTTATTCTTTTCTTCGATTATTTTATTCGTGACCCTTGCCCTGTTCATACTTAGCTATTTTCGTTTATATCCCTGGGTATAGTGATCATATTCTATAACTGCATGACAAAGCCCTTATTGTTTGCGTAACGTGCTGTGGGGATGGCAGGTGTGTGGTGCCTACGACCAGATGAAGCAAGACGTCAACCGTCACTGCCGGATCATCACTGCCATCTTGGGCACAGACCAAGATGCTGAGAGTAATGCAGTCTGTGCAACGAATGCTTTAATCCTGGTACGTTACTTTCATCAAAGCCTGTAGATGGTTTAGAGAGTTTATACTTTCACATGTGTACGGAAAACTGTAGCTTGTTATTAGGTTATTTTAGTTTTTCTTCTTTTTAAATTCTCTTAACTGAAAAAATATTTGACAGATGCAACGCTCAGGTAAATTGAAAAATATTACGTTGCGAACAGTCTTGAACGGAAATCTCTGTCCTAATGTGTTTCCTAGTGCACTTTTAATCAGTTGGTGTGCAAATAAATGACAATGATTTTTTAGGAATTTTTTAGAAAAAACCTAAGACTATAACCTTTATATTTTTTCAATAAATTTCAAAATTGCACGAAACTCAATGAAAGTCCGTCTACATGCAAGTATTCATGCGTAGATCACGAAAAACTTATCAAATTTTGCATAACTCCGATTTTTTTTTTGCTAGTGAATCGTGCGATTTCGAATTTTAGTGTTCGTCGATCGACTTATATAATACAGAGTATATCTCCATCTCTGTCTCACTCTCTTTCTCTGTGTGTCCGTCCCATTTCTTCCAATCTATTACTGAAGAAAATTTATTGAACAGAATTAGAATGAGTATACTAAATGTATTATAAGCATAGTCTCGTGGATGCCACAGATGCCGGATTACTGAAGAATACGCCATTTTTTCCATTATTAGCCTTCTCCTTCTGCACAGCCATGTTGTCAGTAGATAAGATACTGAAAGGAAGTTCTGTATGTATTGTTGAAGAACATTCAGATTCTGATAGTACCATGGGTAAAGTTCAAAAATGTTTTATATCATTGATTCTTAATTTCATAATTTTAAAACCGTGGAATTTCCTCAGGTACTACTTTTGCCATGTTATCGGTAGATAGGGGACATAATGAAAGTTTAGTATATATTCTTAAAAATGTTCATTTAAAGAACAATAATTGATCATGAATTATTAAAATATTCGCCTTCATAATAATTTCAAATTATTCAAATCTAAACAGTGTAATTTCCATGGGATTTATCTGGTAATAACCAACCTCAAGACGATATGCTGTGAAGTACTGTGTCCAGGCCTCATACAAAAAACGGTTATGTTGAGGAAGTTTTTACGGAAGGGACGCAAATAAAACCCAGCTCTGTGATAGGATTTTCGGGCTACCGCACCCAACCCTGGCGGAGCAGCAGTCAGAGGAAAATAACCGTGTCGTAAATGAAGGCTTCCTACCCTAGGCTTCGGTAGGTAGCCCGGAACAGAAGCCCGACAAAAGCATACTTACGGTAGCTATGAAAACACTCGCATAAAAATAATAATGATAATTAAAGAAATGGTGACATCCAGGGCTGGTGCAGTTCACAACGCAGTGCACTGCAGGTGTTGGTGGCGCGCGACCGCTGGACGGAGGCTCTGCAGCTCAGCAATGCGGTCGTGTCCGCCTCAGCGTCTCTTCCTCCTCAGGTACTCCAACTTGTGTATATTCCTAAGGAAATACGGCAGTCTTTGAATTCAAAGTCTTCGTTTTGAATACTCGAAAGAAATTTGTAGACGATTTGTTTCATTCTATTGTGACTTGTGTAGGTGATTTGACGTTTCAATCATAATCATCTTAATTAGCTCAGTCGAGAATTTGCATCGATGCTTCATATCATCTCTTTGTAGTTTTCGAGTCGAGGTTAGAATTCCAGATCTGCACCGTGATATGGATTGAACTAAAATGATATTTTCACCTCTTTGACACATAAGGATGTATCTTTGTGTATTCTAACTTTCTGGTGAACATGTGGTTTGAAATTTCTACTTCACCTTATCATTAGTATGAAGTACATATGCATTGTCGTGATGATGACTTAGATGTCTTCAAACATAAGTGCTGAACTTCGAAGCCGAGCTTCTCAAAGAAGCATGCTATAATAGTCTGTATCCTAGTTACTTCTATAAAATTATTATAAACATTACTTATAGGTGTCCTGAACTACGTAAAGAATCTGTTACTCGTTTAGTCATCTCTCTTCAGTTTGGCAATATTATGACTAGTGTACACGTGCCATCAAAAACGATGGCAAGTAAAGTGTGCGTATAATAAACACTAAGAATACAGTATTTTTGAGCCGCAATAAAAGTAGTTATAGCCATTCGTGTCATATCCTAGATACAGAAATTCAGCATTACTGAAAGCATCTGCGAGCTTGTGTATGTATATTGTAATATGCAATACTCTGCAATACTCTGCCGAACTCGGTATCCAGGATACGGACTCGAGTATATAAGGGTCTGGATCTCTAATTTTTTTTAAAGTGACTTATTATGGTGCACTTGTACAGCGAAAATGAGTGTATTAATTTACCAGTGAACTGGAACCAAGACCGCCAGTGTTGATTTCTTCCTATTTATTCTTAAGAGCGTGACACGCAACATATAAATAAATAAATCTATACTATAATATAATAAGAGCCCTGTCCGTCTGTCTGTCCGTCCGTCCGTCCGTGTGTCACACTCTTCTAATAGATAGCTTTGATAGCAACAAGGATAAAGCTTAAGAAATACAAGAAATCCTTCTATTGCATTATTTTTCTGTGGCTATTCAATTCCCTTTCACTTGCATTATGGTATCCAAAATACACAATAGGTTTATTTTTACAAATAGAAATTTTCTTTGGACCTTTTTCTGTTGAAATTCATCATGATGCTTTGATATTTTTAATTGATAATGCGAAAAAAAAATGTTTTAAATTAGTTTGACCATTAACCTGGCTACCACTTGGTATAAAGCCAAAGATTTGGAAATTGATTTCGTGTCATGCTCTTAAGAATAGATTAACACTGGTGGTCTTGGTTTCAGTTCACTGGTAAATTAATACACTCATTTTTGCTGTACAAATGCACTGGAATAAGTCACTTTCAAAAAAATTAGAGAGATCCAGAGCCTTATACACTCGAGTCCGTATCGTGGATACCGAGTTCGGCGGTATATTGCGGCTCAAAAATACTGTATTCTAAGTGTTTATTACCGTCACAAGAAAAATGTTACCTTTGACATAAGCTTAAACATGGAAACTCCACTCGAACGAAAAAAAAAAGACTGAATCGAGAGCGAGAGGAAGATTATCTTAAGAAAGATTTATAAATATTTTCTGCCATTTTTTTTTATGGCACGGGTACACTAGCTCTGCAACAACAATTTTGTCAATATCTTCCCAGGTTCCATGGTCATTCTCCAATATAAATAGAAAATGGCAGTGAGGAAGACCACGTTTCTGGAATTCAATGGTATTAACGTGAGAAAGCATCTCATGCTTGCTCATGCTTTTGCAACAAATTATTAACGGGCATTGCACTAGTATATACAGGGTGTCCCAGAAGTAACTGACCCTTTTGATTTGCTAATAAATCAAAAACCATTAACGCTAGGATATTAAAACTTGTTTTGTTCGAAAGAAAAACCTTTTTATGGCACAATAGGATACTTGGTATCCTATTTACGAACCAGCTTGACATTTGATTTTTGCTTCATTGCAAACCCTTAATTTTCATCATGTCTCCATACAACAAAGAACAAAGAATAAGAATTTTGCAAATCTACACACGGACAATGTCAACAACAGAAGTGCAACGTGATTACAGAAATTATTTCAGAACAACAACCAGTCCTTCGAAGAACACAATTAAATCGGTGTATCGAAAATTTACGGGCACTGGAAATGT
Organism: Trinorchestia longiramus; assembly: GCA_006783055.1. Classification (NCBI taxonomy): domain Eukaryota; kingdom Metazoa; phylum Arthropoda; class Malacostraca; order Amphipoda; family Talitridae; genus Trinorchestia; species Trinorchestia longiramus. The sequence goes on from VCRD01002065.1 coordinate 28,312, forward strand.
TAATGATAAACAACGATCTGGAAGATCAAAATAAACTCGAACTGAAGCTGTAATCGAGCGAGTTTCTGCGAGTGTTACAGATAATCCTAAAGCCTCCATCAGAAAACGTTCAACTCGATTATCCATTTCCCGATCGACATTACACCGCATTCTTAAAAAAGACTTGAAGTTATATCCTTACAAAATTAAATTAACCCAACAGTTATTGCCTAATGATTATCACAGTCGTGTTAATTATTCCGAATCTTTTATTCGTTTGTGTGAGGATGCCTCTTTCATCGAAACCATTATCTTCTCTGACGAAGCTCACTTTCACTTGTCTGGCCATGTAAATAGACATAATTCTAGAATTTGGTGCGATGAAAATCCAAGAGAAATTCAAGAAAGGCCGCTGCATTCTCTTCGTGTAACGGTGTGGTGCGGGATAACTGCTTCCAATGTGATTGGCCCATACTTTTTTGAAAATAATGATGGCGCAACAGTAACAGTTAATGGTGAAAGATACCGAACTATGATTACCTAATTTCTAATTCCTGAAATTGAGAGACATGGCCTACGCAATACTTGGTTTCAACAGGGTGGAGCCACGGTCCATACAGCAAGAGGAACGATGACATTGTTAAATGAGTGCTTTCCATATCATTTGATTTCACGATTTGGTAACATTCCTTGGCCCCCTCGTTCTCCAGATTTGACCCCATGCGATTTCTTCTTATGGGGCTACCTGAAGTCAAGGGTTTATGTAACAAATCCAACAAATCTGCATGAACTTAAAAACAACATTTGTTCTGAAATAAGACAACTATCGCCTGATACACTAAGGAGCGTTATGGAAACGACAAAGAAACGAACCTTAAGTTGTCAAAACAACCATGGCCATCATATAAAAGACATTATATTCAAAACCTAGTTCTAATAAAGCATAAAAAGGTTTTCCTTTCGAATAAAACAAGTTTCAATATCCTAGCGTTAATAGTTTTCATTTTATTAGCAAATCAAAAGGGTCAGTTACTTCTGGGACACCCTGTAAATATAAACACACGGCTATCATTCTTAGTATTTTCATTTGTCTTAGCGTCACTTTCAAGCTGATGACTCCCAACCCGTGGGTAAAATAACACTAATGCATGTTACAGAGCCCAATTTATAATGCCCTACTATGACCGAGAACCTGACTGTTGACTTAACAGAGCGTGTGGCGGCATCATTCTCACCTGCTGCCGCTGCTGCGACAGACTCGGCATCTCCTCAACGCCCACCACCACCTGGCTGCCAACACCAGAGGTAGGCAGCTGGTAACTGCTTCCTGTCTAAAATTGGTTTGCTCGGTGCTACTAGCTGAGATCATAAACAAAATTACAGACACGATATAGTTCAACAATCAATGGAGGAGTATTCAGAGTATTTTCTTGTAAGTGCCCACAGTATCAATTTTTCATACCAGAATTTTTTTATTTTTTATCCATTATGCATTACAGTGTTCTTTATGCTACGTGAGTGGACACGATAACCGTTGTTTGTGTGAGTTTAATTATTTTTCGTGGATTTATAGCAACACTTGACAGGTTTTTTATATTCCTTGTGGGAATGTCATGAAGCATTCTATTCATTGAGAGTTCGGACGTTTTTGTTGTTGACCATCACGCACACTGAGCTTTATATCATATTTCAAGTTTACTCCTGAATTGAAGTTGCAAATGTCGAGTGTTTTGATCGTTCTAAAGTCACAGTAGCACGCACTGCACTTCCATTATTTCATTGGATAAAATATTTAGGATACAAAATAATAGATTATGGCGACAGGAACAAGCCAATTGGTCCATTCGTTGGTTAATACCAAAGTTCCGAGCCGTCTAAGGTTAAGGCATCGATTGTGCACAAATACCATGAAATATTTACGACCAGTGTTTTTTGTGTCAGCAAATTAGCTCTCTAAACTAGCTTCCACTAGAGGGGATGGGAAGGAGGAAGTATAGCATGACATGAAGCAAGGAAATGCGTTGTCGAGGTAGTGACTATTACTCTCAAAAAATGCCTTTAGTATTGTGCATTAAAGTTTATTCAAGCAAATGTGTAGGGTGAGGTGTTATTGGCGATTTTCGGAACAGATTGGATGCACTCGGCATCCATATAATAGTTTTTATTCGTTTCTTGCGTTAATTTTTTTATATTTTTTCCGTCATAATTTTATAACTTAAATAAAATAAATTGAAATACCTGGAGTAAGAGCACAACTGGATTTGTCTTCTTCGTCGTAACAGAAGCCGATTACAGCATAATATTGTTGCTAGGGAGATATTTTAAGTATACAGTAGAATTCCTTTAAACTGGCACTCGCCGGCCAAGCTTTATATATTTATTCATTGTTTTTTCTCCTTTAACTGCTTTAAGCAATTGATATTGTTTTCCTTTTATATCTAGCGTGTCGATGAATTGTTTGTGGTCACTTGGGTGATATTAACCTGCAAATACAAAGTCCCATGGGTGCCGGTTAAAAAGACTTCTACTGTACATGAAAAAAATTTGTTTGTGAATAATTAGTAGATTTATTAACTATTTACCACGTTCCACAGAAAGATTTGTATATTCTGTAACCTTAATAAAGTTGACTCGTTCAGTAAAGCGAATGGTGTAGGCCTTGATACTTCGTAAATCTCACTTTTCTGAAAAGAGCCTGTTGAAGAGAGCGTGTAGTTGTTCAACTCATTATCCGCTCAGGCTTTTTTCTATCGTATAACTTTGTGAGTGAAGTTCATGGAAATATTCACTGTCATTTCCCTTTGTTCAGACGGTACCCGAGCCCTCACAGTGCCTCTGGCAAGCCCCGTCGCCTGCCCTACAGTGGGGCTTGTGACTCCCCACTATTCTCCTGTGCGGAGCCAACGTCCCCCACCCCTGCATCGAGCCCCACTCTTCTATCCCCGATCGCCACGTCAGCACGAGGATGATTCTTGCAATTCTGATGAAGCTACTGCCTCTGATCGCAGTACAGAAACGGGTTGCGACTCAGATTTGGACGTGCAGCATGATTTTTCCTCTGCTGATTTAAAAAATCGGCTTGTGAAGGGAAAGCAGCGGCAAGCGCCCTGTGAATTGTCTGACTCAGATGTAGATGACGCTGCGGCTTTTGTTGATGTCGGTAATTGTAATCAAAAACCTACTAAATCATGCGGTAAGACCTCCACTGCAGCACAAGGTAACGCACGTACTCGATTACATGGTAAGGAGAACCGGTACATTCCACTCAAAATTCCCAAAATTGTAGTTATTCCTGAGTCGCCTGAGAATGATCCTCATGCCGACGCCACGAAGACTGAAGGTGACTACAATCTTTTAGATGTTCAAAAGAAACTTAGTGAAATAGTTCTAGATGATCATTCAAGTGATAACAATTCAACGAAATCACGCACTTCTTCAAGTAGATCTTGTAAGTCCGGCTCTCGCTCCCAAAGAAAAGATAATAATTCAAGCATCACTATCAATGCAGCCGCATCAAGAACCAGAGGGTGTGCAAGTTCGAAGAAAATTCAGGTTTCCGGTGATGCAGCCGATGCGTCGTCGAATAAACCTAAGAAGACTGTAAATAATAATATTAACGTTACGGACAGTGATAAGGAAATCACTGATGGTCCTCGAACCGGAAAAACGAAAACTAATGATCGCAGCAACAACAGAACTACGAACGATTCTAACGTATTGAAAGAGTGCGCCCCCGTGTCTGTCTCTGTGAGGCGAGGTAGATCACGCGTGCTGAGATCCAACAGTTGAGGTCTGATGAGCGTAAGTTCTTTTTACATGCTTATAGAAGTTAAGTTGTGATGCGTAACGCTTACTCGTATAGGATTACTACATCACGACTTCTCGACCGTTGTGGTTTGCTTCTGTGGAAGTTACTACTTTGTCTGTCGCACAAAAGAATGAGAAAGCGTCAATGTTCTTTGATTTTATAGTGGTTTTTTAGTTCGGTCTTGCTTGGCGGTGAAAGAAGTGCAAACATCAGGACTAATGCTAGTTACTGACGTGCGTCGAGTTCAATGGAAGCTCCTGCAAAACAATTCAATCGCTTATTAAATTCTTAGGCAAATTACATCACCATCACCCGTGTGTTGCAATTTATAGCTTGTTTCGTTGCCTTCCGACCGTTGGCCTGATGAAATTATGCAGATAAAACGTTGAAAGAACATTTGGTACTTGCTGCTTGTAAATAGTGTATTTTGTGTGAGAACTGTTTGGACTTAATATTTCCAAGGTTTTTACGTTCTTAAATGTTGTGATTGGTAAGTGTAGGAAATAGTGGATATGAAAATAAAAAAAATATTCCGGTGTTATTTATGTTCATAAATAGTGACCAAAACTTCAAGCAGTAAAATAGTGTTAAAGTTACAAGTGTCTAGACGTGGTAAACTTAGTGTCAACATTGCCTAGTTTAATGTCGTCTTAGTTACGCAACTCTTAATTGTTGTACCTTCGCCTCGACGACATAATGGTAAGGTGTACAAAGTGTGTTATAACCAAGAATCCAGTGATACTAAAGTGTTGAAGAAACAAGGAGGTAGTCCACTTAACGTGCAAGCGACTTCCCACAAGAATATCATCTATTATATCTACCTCATTCTTTAACGACTGTTACCTAAGAGGTGCTTGCACCGCCATTGTTCAAACGGCTGCAGTAGTAAACATTTTATAATCTGACCTCTACCAATACATAGATATAGGTTAGTCCATATAGTTATGTTGGGATATACATGTTGCACCTGAGAGCAAAGGTTAGTCCTTTGCTCTCAGGTGCAACATGTATATCCCAACAGGATTGAAAGGGTTAAGGCCGATATTTTATTGTGATCTTTTCTTCGTCTTTTATTTGATAACGGTGTTCTATTTGCTGTCTTATTTGAGGGGCAAGTGATAACGTGTATCCGTGAAATGAACGATAGTTCGAACTTGATCATTCCTCTCGATTTCTATTAGACATTTCGTGGTTCACGTTTATTCTGTTCTACGCATTTGCATACCGTCCTACATTCATTAAAAGTTGCCTGCAGAGTAGAATTATGGTGAAAGAATGCTCCAGTATTAGTGTATAAAATTGGAAGTTTTGGAAGCCTTTTTTGTCTTTAAACAGTAATTAATGACACCTTAGTAAGTTTTGAGATGAATTAAAAGGCTTCTTAGATTTTTCGTAGAAATTTTTCGTCTCATTGTTCGTGAAAATTTCTCAAATTACTCTAGTTTCTGATCATTCTTTTCTTCGCGTGCATTATTTCCCATGTAGTTGTTCATTAACTATTTTTAGAGGTATTGACTTTTTATACTGATTTGTGTTGAAGTAACTCTGCTCTTTGTTCAAGTAGACGCTAGTTGCAGGGTTCTCCGTGCTGCAGTAGCAAGCGCATGCCATCGTCAACTCAATGCTTCGTCCGATTACGGTAGGATTATTAATACGAGAAGAAAGATGTTATGTTAGCTTCTCGACATTTGGCAGGTTTTCTACGCCAAATGCGTTCGATCTTTTCAGGGTAGATGTGTTATAGATGTAGATACAAGACAAAGCAGCGACACTGCCATGAGAATTGCGAAATGATCAAATTGCTAGACGTTTTAAATAACTGATGGAGAGTAGTGTGTTGTTTCGCACTCATATTTTTTGACGATAATTGCTCTTTTGTTTGGGGAAATGATCTTTATTTATACACAAGGATTAAAAGTTGTATTTTGATAGAAGTCACTTATTCCGCGAGTTCGAAAAAATTAAAACGCATTTTATTGAAGCATCCACTCTGATCCACTAATATAAATTACACAAGTGAGGAATACGAAATAAAAATAATAGTTTGGTCAATAGTTTCATAACTCGAAAAGCAGTTCTATTGTTATCACGTATTCTGAAAACATCATGTCCTACGATACCGTTGCATTGTAGTCATGTCTACTATTTGGCAAGCATGGGTAATCTGTTTATTTGGGCGCTTACAAGTGCAATTCTAGCAAGTTTAAAAATTGCACCTAAATACTTTTTTGGCGTAAATGTGTTAAAACTTCCAGATTAATTATGCAATTGTTCATATCGCATGCATATATTTTCCTCAAATTCATGCCTTTCTCCATTAGGAAACGCTAAATTTAAGGTTTGGAAGGCAATCACATTTTAACGTCATTCTTTCCAAAGATGGTTCTCTATGTCAGCAAATTGCTTGTGTACACCTAAATTTAAAGCGTAATCAGCAGTCTCTGTGAGGACCTGCTTGATTTCTTCAATGTGGTTGATATTTAGTTCTTTTTCTTTTTTCGCTGCATCGTCTTCATTCTCTTCGGCGTGCTCTTGTATATTCTGAAGTCCAGCTTCTCCATTTTTGTTCTCGCTTTTCATCTCACTGGCGTTGATCACCTTGCAAGCTACGGCCAACATGAGGATGGCGTACAGGATCCCC